>JAOTAV010001092.1:0-10026 GCA_026546445.1 Cyclargus thomasi | reverse complement strand
ACTTAAGGTGCTGATTTGTCAAATGAGTCAGGAAAATTACTTTAAAAATAATTGTTACTAGTTCAAAACTCGACGAGCGTTTTGAATTGTATAAATTATGGACTATGGTAGAGACTCTTTACAGAACTACGTCAAATAGTAAATTCATATGCATCTTGGCTGTTATTTTAATATCATTAACAGCAAAATTTTCAAAATTGTCTCCAGTTTCAAATCATTCGTTAAAAAGCCGGATAGATGCCACACTTTTTAAAGAAGCTCTTTTATTAAAAACGTATACCAGTACATTTTTAATTAAAGTATATTCTTAAACATAGTTTATTAATCTTCTAACTTCGTCTATTTTTTTAAATATAAATATTATTATTCATTAACAGCAAAATTATATAACAAAATCAAAATATGCCATCGTCTCCAGTCTCAAATCATACGTATTTGGTAAATATTTTTGCTAAATCGAATGCATAATGCATATTCATAAGTGCACTTCTTTTTGAATGTTTTGTTGTTAATTTGTTTTAAAAACAGGTTGTTTATAATGACTTGTTTCTGTAAAGGAACAAAAACGTGAATAGTTTTTCTAATAAATTGCATTAATGAACGTGTTGTGGAACAATTCAATTGAAAAACGCTGTTAAAAGTTATAATCAAGAAGGTAGTTGTATAATTTTGGCGCCTTTTTTGTTAATGGCTGCCAAATTTTATTACCATAATTTACATTATTCTCAGTAGTCTGATAAAGGTTCCAAAAGGTTCTAAAAGTGTTGAATTAGTGAACTTAAATCGAAACAAACATGCCTAATCAAAGTGATTTAAATATTTATTGTGTGCGAGTGTAAACTATGATAGCGTATGTGTGACGTTACATAAATTATGTGTTAGTGTGTGTGTAACTATGATACGTGCGTGGACGTCGCGACGATGGTCGCTAAGGCGGGAGAGCACTAGGGACAATGACAGGTTAGTGACAGTAAAAAACGTCATACTTCTTCTTCTTCTTTTTTTGTGAGAAATAAAAAATTTGTTTTGTCATGTGAATTGTTATCATGACTAAATTATTGGACGTGTTTGCGCGTTTGTACTAGAAGACATATATTTTAGTTCTATTTACTCTATACATTATACATTCAAAAAAGACTTGGTGTGCAGTCACTTAAATTATAAAATGTACTTAATGACTAAAGTGGTGATGGTGAAGTTAGTTTCATAAAATTAAAACAAACTATACCCTGGTGTGCTGTAAAACATTTTCTGCAACACGGAGTTATAATGTTATCTAACAGAGCACCAGTGCGACAATAAGTTTAGTTAAAAAGTTTTATCTGCTGCTGCTTAGTCTTTATTATTTACATTGTGATAGCATTTTTAATGTGTCGTAAGGAAGAGGAATGCTTAAAATTAAAAATGTAAAGTAAATGTACATTTTAAATTGGGCGGTTGTTGGTAAATAATTTGGTAGTTTTTCTAAGGAGAATCGACAGTTGAGACCCATTTAAGGGGACACCCAGTTCGTTAGGTTTCTAAATTTAAAGGTGGTGAAAACGGGCATAAGGCACATTTTAAATTTTGACATGTAGTGTCGAAATTTAAAATGTGCATTCGTTTAGTAGCTACGCGCTTGCCACGCGCGTGCCTTACGTCGTACCCGGTACATATTTGATTTCTATATTCATGGAGCCTAGAAGCGACATACTCGCCTATGTTCTCATCGCCACGAACACTATCCAAGGGTCCACATAATCCGCTGTAGTACTTTATCAACTCACCGATCAAACTCGCATATAGACAAATACCGACGGACAGAGGCGAGTGTGGCCTCTGAGTTTGCCTTCTATATAATCGTGCTCGCCTGTCATCGTCTGTATTTGTTGAGCCATCACAGTCGAAATCGTCTAGGATCTATACGGACCGATTACCTCACTGGGTTCCAACACAGCGCAAGTGAGCAGGGCCCTGAGGATTGTGCAGTGAAAAGGCGTTATAGGTAGGCCCGATAAGTCAAAATATTATGTAGTTTTTAATGAATAATTCAGTTGTTTGGTATGCTTCTTGTCTGTGTGTGTATATTAGAGTTAGGCCACTTTTTGTGACCTAGCATAATATCAGTGCAGCAGACCTGCTGCTTATGCTGAGCTGGGGTAATTTTTTGGCATTACATAATATAATTTTTAAATTATACAATATAACTTTTATATATACAATTTTTAATTTACAACTTTTATATATATAAAGTATAATTAGTAAACTAGTAAGTAAAGTAAAAATTGTATATATAAAATTATATCCTATAAACTCTACTGACTACTCTGTCCTAAAGAAAACACCCCCAGCTACAAAGTGTCACATTCGTTTCCGTAGACGTTGTTTCAGTCGTATCTCGTGCTCATCAGTATTCATAAACGCTGCGAATGTTCAACCTCATACTTTACACACGGGACGAGATTTTATTACGAGTTATGGCTTTCAGTAACTTTCATTACAGCTGGAAGCTCAACAGTAGGTCTACCATGAGTTTAAAGCAATAGTATTTGTCGATTCTCGATAGAGACTACGTAAATTTTTAGTGTAGCAATTTTTGTACTTAGATGTGTTTTTATACTTCCTCGCTATTAAATTCCTCTCTAGTGACCGTTAGAGGCGCTGTACAATTTTGCCAGCGCCATTGTACAGCGCGTATGGAAAATTTTAAAATTCACGTATATATATATAAACTCATGGTAAAGTCACAGGAAAACTCGGATTACGTAATGTTTTGCCAAGACCAAAAGGAACACTCAATAATTTTTAATATATTATTTATTAACATTTTATAAAAGAATATATATATTTTTGTTCAAAATAAGTACACTCCCTGAGCGTTGAGACTACAGTGCCTACCACAGGTTCAGGAACTAACCCGGCGAGAAGAAATCGCTAAAAGATGGACCCGCCATCTTTTACCAAAAAGATATTAATAAGGTTACCAGTAAAGGAAGATAAAACTACCCGTTCAATTTTTAATTAACTTGATTATGCGTCTGGTCGCTACAAGCTAATTAGTGAAGACCCGCCACAGTCCACATCAAACACCAAACTCGACTTTGTGAATATTTAATATACTCTAGAAACGTTTTCATCATCATCTGAACATCAATCGGCCAAAATTCGTTCATCGCGCAGGAACCATACAAACCCTTCCCTTCAAAGTATCTTCATACAAACTTTTCAGCAAAATTCATTCAGCAGTTTGGGCGAGAGGAGGTAACAGGCAGACACACTTTCGCATTTATAATACTTGTATGGAAATATGGATTTAAATAAAATTTTAAATTTGAAATACTGAAAAATTGTGTAATCCAATTAGTTTTTTTTTTTAAGATTAACAAAGTTATAAGTTAAAGAGTTCAGTTGGAAAGAGAGATCCGGTGTATTGTGACGTCAAAGTCTATTTGTATATTTTTAGTCTAGAGATTAGATTTTTGTCATTCTGTATATTTTTAGTCCAATGCCATATAATATAGCCTCCATTAAATAGAATTTCATACGCATATTCCCTATTACCTTAGACCGAACAAAGTGGCGTAACTAACCCACGATCCAAGAAGTCATAAGCTCGGAAATCTATATATATACAATTTATATATATATATAAAATAACAAGTTCTGAATGACTGACTGATTTACATTCGCCGAGCAAAAATTGTTAAAGCTACAGCCATGAAAATTGGTGAGTAGGGTTGTTTTATTGGGTAGACACCTGCTAAGAAAGTAATTTTAAAATTTGTACCCCTAAGGGGGTGAAATGATGACCCCTAAGGGGTTGAAATTTTCTATAAAAGTTCGTCATTTGTTCAGTTAAAGACATGAAATTTTATTTCTGAGCTACTAATTAAAAAAAAGGATACGTGTTTAAGCATTTTTTGAAATTCTACCCTTAAGAGGGTGAAAAGGGGCTTTATTGTTTCTAAAAATTTTTCTACGAAAGTTCATCATTTCTTAAGTTACAGACCGAAAATTTTGTTTCAGAGCTGCTGATTTAAAATAAATATTTACGTGTTTAAGCGTTTTATGAAATTTTATTTTCAGAGGGTGAAATAGGAATTAAAAGTTTGTATGAAAATACTGCTTAAAGCGAGCGAAGCGGGATAAGGCTAGTATTTTTTATCGTAGCCCTTTTATACACCTGACGATTTTTACTGATTGATGGACCCCAATCTATTGACCACAGCTGGATGTTATACAACTCCATATCGTGTGCCTGATCGATATAGGCCATCTCACTTAAGCGGTCGAACGCTACTAACGTAACTAAGTTTGCTCCCTGACCGTAAAATACGGCTGGATGCTGTATTCCCCGGTTATGTCACAGGCAAAACCTGCATCTAAAGTCAACATTTTTTTATATCAATTCGATCAGATACTTCAATTTGGCATAAAGGTCTCGGTACAGGCCGTTAAGTTTTATTAAAAAAAAATTACAGACTTCAACCATAAACAAAAGACTATTATAAACTAGTCGATGCCCGCAACTTCGCGCCCGCGATCACGCGGAAACCGTGTTTTCTCCCGGGACAAAAGCAGTATATAAGTATTCTATTATCTCAGGAACTACTTGCCGGAATTGAAAAATTCTTTTAGTGTTTCCTAGTCCATTTATCGAGGAAGGCTTTATAACATCACGCTACGACCAAGAGGATTCGAGCAGTAATATTTTTTTTTTATTTATTTATCATTTATTTCAGGCAACAAGGCCCATAATATAATAAGAATAATATCTATGGACATCACGTCAATCTGGCCTTTGTTTTGTTACACCCTGTACAATTCCAATCATTGGAAGCTGTACAAAGGAGTTAATTATGTAGCTGCATCCATTATGCAGTTGACTCTTATTGCTATAGAGATAGAGTTGAATTTCGCGCCAGGCTCTACTTGGGTCGGGTTTGTAGGTCGCGACGCGATTAGGAACGGGATTAAATGGACGTCTGGATGTTTGTCGACGTTATGTGCAGATATGAGTTTTTAAGACGACAGTACTGACTACTGAATGTTGAAACTGAATGTTGTACAGGTTCACACCCCGGTGGAGGCGTGTACCACATGAGACATTTTTCGATCTCAAGTACATAATACGGATGCTCATTACTGTGGGAGAGCCATGCTTCGGCACGTATAAGCCGGCTCACGGCCTCACAGAGAATTGGCGTGAAACGGCGTTGTGCTGTGTTTCGTTCAATCAGTAAGTTTACCGGTGGACCGACTTCCCTAGTCCCCTTATCCCTACTCTCACATGACACTCGCGACTCTTCGGATGTCGCGAATGTCTATGGGTGATGACAGTTGCTTTCCATCAGGTAACTCGTCTGATCGCTTGCCACCTAAATAACATTAAAAAAACTCAGAAATTTTAGGGGTAAATTTCAAAGGACATAGAGATCTCCTTTAAAATTTACCCCTAAAATTTCAATTGAAATATAATAAGATACGTGGAGGAAAACTGTAAAGTTTAATTCTGTGAGCCGGAAAACTCCTATTGGGTTGGGTGAGCTGGGTCGTTAACCCCCGATATCGTATTTCCGTTCTATGCAACTGGGCCGCTGCTGGGGTGACGTATAGAGTGACGTCACAGAACGGTGCGCTGTCATGTGACACCGCCTTTTGATATTAATGGACATTTATGGACGACCTCTGTGGCGCAGTGGTTGAACGCTTTGGATCGCCTCACGCCGTGGGTCGCGGGTTCGAATACCGCCGACGGAACTGAAAGTCTTTCAATGTTCCTGGGTCATGGATGTATATTGAATATTATGTGTTTTATATAATAAACATATTAAATATGTGTATAGTATAAATGTATTAAATATATTTCCATTGTCTGGTACCCGTAACACAAGTCCTTCGGTTCCACTTAGCACGGGGCCAGATTGACGAGGCGTGAAGCGTCCATAGATATTATTATATTATAGAAATTATACATTTTTGTAAACGTTATCAATAAAAGTCAAAACAGTTAACAATTGGTTGCTTTTCGGCTGAGATAATATTATGAAGTGAAGTTGTTGATTGGTTAATTACTGATGACGTCAAAAAATTAAGCAATTAACCCTCACTTCATCCACAATATGACATCTTCGCCGCGAATAAGCGCCTACTAATCATATCACGGCATAATGTATGAGTAATGGAGTATATCGACCTGAATAAATAAAAACCGGCCAAGTGCGTATTGGACTCGCGCACAAACGGTTCCGTAACTGTAAAGAATCGCGAAAACGTATGTCTGTTTAAAAGCTTTAAATAGTCACGGAATATGAAGCGATAGCGCGATGTAGACGTAATTCTGCGCCATCTTTTATCAATTGGACGAAACCGTCAAAAAATACGTTTGTTGTATGAGAGCTACTCCTAAATATTTAGTTTATTTTGTTTTTAGTATTTGTTGTTAACAGAAATACTGTTGCTGCTATAACAACAATTTAGTTATTTAATTAAGCATATTCTGTGAAAGTTTCAACTCTCTAGTTATAATCATTCTTGAGTTACAGCCTGGAGATAGCCAGATACAGAAACAGAAGTCTTAGTAATAGCATAGAGGATAAAATAATTGGTCTATGGTACTAGGGTCCCGTTTTCACCCTTTGGGAACGGAACCCTAAAAAAATGGTGTGTATGGATGTGACTTACATGCAAATATAGTCCATTTGGTTCGATTGTTAAACTGAACAATGGATGATATTCAGAATAGAAGACGTAAGTGGTAGAAGCGAATAACTAACATTTTACAACATTCTAGTAAATGCTCATTTTTTCCCATAAAAAATTTATAAGTCATGTAATTTTGCTATTTTATTATCTAGCTTGTCTATACATCAAATTCTCATTATACTAATTTCAATTCCTGTCCTAAAACGTCCGTTTACGCAAAAATCCGTCAGTTTTTAAAATATTAGTTACCCGCTTCTTCAATTTATGTCTCAAATTGTTAATAGTATTCTACACTCTGCAGTCGGCGTGAATAAGGTGACGAAAAATCGGTTAAGTGCGAGACGGACTCACGCACGAAGAAGTTTTCCGCTCAATTTGAAAATCTCCAGACGCGGGTTAAACCATTTTCGCCTACTAAAAACATGCCTCCAAGAGCAGTTTCAGCCCTTGATAGTACACAAATATATAAACACTAGCTTTTTTCTACGGTTTCGCTCGCGGGTAGTTCGAAAATTGCGTAAAAGTACATATATTTTGGAAACATGTTTTTGCAAGACCAAAAATTATGTCACTCTCCATCCTTTCAACTAAGTCTATGCAAAAAATCAAGTCGCTTGGTTGCTTCGTTAGTGGGTGAAAGAACAACAAATAGACACACTTTCCCAATTAAAGAAATAGGTAGAAGAAGCGGGTAACTTACATTAAAAAATCTCTCGGATTTTTGCGTAAATGGACGCTGTAGGACCAGAAAATTAGTTTGAAATTAAAATAATGTGGATTTGATGGACAGCTAGGTAGACGAGCTAGATAATGGAATAGGTAATTTTCAAGATTTGTTATTTTATAGAAAAAAAATAGTAGTATTTACTCGAAAGTTGTACAATGTTAGTTATCCGCTTCTCCTACTTATGTCTTCAATTATGATTTAAGTATGGATGTATGGATTTCCAAGATCAAAAGATCCCTCTCCATTCTTTCAATAATGTCTATGCCAAGAATCAAGCCGATTGGTTGCTCTCCCGCTTATAATGTTAGTATGGATTCTAAAATCATTATTCCTTCTAACCGAGTCGGGTAACTGCTGACAATGGCTAACATAAAACACGCCATAAACTCCGTTATCCTGTCGCCATCGCGTCTATGGTATCGAATGTCCCCGACCTCCCCTCACGGTCAATGCCACCATCGATTGGGGAGACGGGGCCACCCACCGAAGGACACACCACGGTCACGTGACTGGCTAATTAGGTGTACCGTACACGGTTCAGATTATCGCTTAAAATATTTATGATATTCTCGATTAGAATTGTACTTCCGATGAAGATAAGTTAAGTTTGGTGAATATAGACCAGGGGGGCTACCATGATCTCTTATAGCAGTATTACTTTAATATTACTTTGAGATTTCGCCTAAACAAAAACCACACTTTTGTTTATATAAATAGAGATCATATTTGTTTATGCGCAATTCGAAAGTAATAATAATACTGCTATAAGAGGTCATGGTAGCCCCCCAGATGTCTCGCCAGTCGTGTCGTTCGTCCTACTGGGGTAAAAGAATAAAGAAACAGAGAGTTATCTTGTGCATTGCGCACTTAATTTGAGCACTATAAAATTACCTATACGTGCCTATACTTGCCTGTCTTAATTGAAAATCGGGCAGCATCACCGAAATCGGCGTGAGGTGCCATTGTCATTACTGAAGTACGATTCATACGTCTGAAAACAAGCAATAAAATAAGCTTATATCCAGAAAATTCTGAGGACTGATTTATTTTCTTTACACAAATTGGAAAAACTTTGGTTATTTTTGTAATACTCATTGTAGTAGGGGAGCCCAAGAGGGGAATTAAGGATTTACTCGAGCGCGTTAGATTAAGCTTGTGTAGGTTTTCTACATTTATCTGGTTATAAGATTTCTAAGTTAGTGAAATGTTTAATGTGAAAGCATCATATTTTCGCAACCAATCTTCCTAGTTGTTCTATGTCACAATCATCTAATTTTTTTTGGCATTGCTGTCTAAAATAATCTTAAAATGATATATGCTAATAGTTTTTCTATATTAAATGTTCAATGAAAACCTTAAAATCGCTGTAGCGTCTTATCACACTGCAAAAATAAAATAAAACTCTTATTATTTCTTCTCCGCTTTCACTAATATACAAACGTACTAGGTTTCCACGACGCTCGAATTACTACAAAAATATAACTCTATCCCCCCTACCATTGTCCATTTACTGTTAAAAATATAAAGAAAAGAATAGTAATGAATTGAATTAAAAAAGTTTTTCAATTTATTGTTATTTAGTTGTGCGAATGGACGTTTTTGGGATTGCTATTTAAATTAAAACTTTATTTTATAACTAAATGAAGTTGCTCCATTGTACCAAAATTCGTTTTCGCTTCGGGAATCGTACATTTTTCCTTTATAATACAACCCCATTTACAAATTAACATGGGACCCAAATGTCCATACCTAATTTTAGCAAAACCGTTTCAGTGGCTTAAACATGAAGGTATCAGACAAACAGACAGATTCAATTTCGCATCTGTTTATTGAAATACTAGCATTTTTCTGCGGTGGCGGCGTGGATAATGTTCGGAACATTTTTGCAAACTCTTAGTTTAGAAACAATAACATGATGTTTTTCAACTCAATTTATGCCAAAAATCAAGACTATTGGTTGCAAAGAGTGTGAAAGAAGGATAAAGAATCAAATAAGCAATAAAATGTTAGTATGGGAGGATGGATGCATGCTGGCCAATGTCCGAGAGCTCATGATGACGATTGTCGACGACGTGGCGTGTTAAATATAAATCTGCATTTACCTAGGGTATAACAAAATCTATTATATAAAATAGTGTATTTCATCAACTAGCATTTTCTTCTAATTTTGGTGGTTTTTTGTCGACATAGATTTTTTTTTTTTCATATAACTTGGTGTGAGTTGTGAGTACGTTGGCGTGTAGCTAGAATTTGTGGCGGTTATGTACTTTTTATGCCTTAGAATTCAAATATATTTAATACGAGTCGCGTTTCTTATATGACACTAAAATTAGAAAATTCTCGACGACAGAACTACAGTACATAATGCAGAAAACTTGATACATTATGAAGATTCACATATATAAATCGACTACATAAAGATAAAAATGTAACCCAACATCACGTTTATAGCTAATTGAGCTTGATATTAACAATTAACAAAAAATCAAAACCGACTTCCAAGGAAAAAACTAAAATAGTACAAAAGAAACTAAAAAGTTTAAATAAAATTTATTCTTTAATAGTGCCTGTTTCAGAATTCGGTGAGGCATCAGCCTATTTCCGTACACAATCTT
>JAOTAV010001091.1:0-10027 GCA_026546445.1 Cyclargus thomasi | reverse complement strand
GATTTCTATTAGAAATAAGCAGATCCTTTGTGTCGTCTTACTGTGTTAATTGTTATTTTGTAATCTGTCTCTTGTGCGCAATAAAGTATTAAATAAATAAATAAAATAAAAACTGTCCAGACTTTTAACGCACGAGGTGTCACTTTAGCTGACTAAAAATTACGGACCGAAACACGGTCACCAAACTAAAATAATGCCAAGTGTTATTTCAACACTAGTTCCACAAACGATGTTCCGTTTCAGACAAAAGTTGAACAAACAAAAACTGAGATAGTTTATTTAAACCGCGTCGTCTGGGGTCTAATTGTCTTTTGTGCCAACATATATCTATATTCTGCACCTCTTCTTTGATTCAACTAAAACTTAGGCTCAACTCACACCGAAAGAGCGGCGAAGGGCAACGGAGCGCGGAGTCCAGCGACTTCTCGAACAGTCGCGGGAATCTCGAACCCACCCGCGATGGTCGATAATGAGTATTATAGTAACGAAAATAAAGTTCAAATTTATATCACACTGAAACTGCACTTCGCTTCGTTGCCTTTAACCACCCTTTCGGTGTGAGTTGAGCCTTAAGCTACCATAGGCGGCCCCTAGACGATAAATTTTATTGCGCAATATCACGTATTGTACAATCGGAGAACTTGAAACAGATATTGATTGTAATTTGGTCGGGCTATGTCAAACTCAGTCGCCAGATCACTACAAAAACGGAATTAACGTATTCCGACCAAATCAAAAAAAGTACCTACGTCAGATCCGTCAACTGGCTCTTTTTCAATTTTCCCCATTATACAATATAATTGATCATTTAGCATAAATATTGAAGGTTTCGCAATGATTGAGGAAAATTTTGAGCGAGTTTCATTTTTATTGCGTCATATTTTTATATTGCATCGTGTAGGGCATTATTATTTTGCGCAATATTTTTCAGTCTGTCTCAATATCTTTCGTAGTAATGAGTAGTACACTGGATCAATCTTCGGATAAACCTGAAAACATCGAGCAGTTCGTATTATTATAATCGAGGTATGTATTTATCTATGTATTGTATATATTTATCCGTGTACTGTCCGTCTCTATCTGATATCTCCCATTACATCTCTCTCCGTAGGACTGCAGAAAGAAATCTCTGTTAGAGATAAGCAGTTCCTGTTGTGTGGTCTTTCTGTTGTGTATTTTTAATGTAAATTTTTCATGTGCAACAAATAATTAAAAAAATATATTGCGCAATATAATTGATCGTTTGGATTCAAAGCGTCCTTCAATCATATTGTACAATAAAATGTATTGTTAAGACCGCTTAAGCCTAGATTTTACATCAATTCTAAATCAGCAAACAGCGCTGGAGATTTCGTCCATCGGCAAGAAACGTGTCAGGTGGGAAATCGTTTTTTTTTTCAACTCGCCATTGCAGTTTTCCGGTATATAAAACTAGATGACGTTTAATCCTGTTGTAGATTTATGTACAAGAAAAACCGTAAAGTTAAAAAATTTGATTTCCTAAAAAAAAAAACGTGGTTTGACACTTTTCACGTCGATGGACGATTTGATACCCGCGTCTTTGCCATTTAAATGTTTTTTTTTGAGCGTTTAATCAGAAAAGTGTAAGTCAGGTTACAATAAAACAGTAAAATTGGAGAGTCTGTACATTTAATATTTTTACAATAAAATCAATGTGGGGGAGCTAAGGAACAGTAATAGAACACATATTGATAAAAAAAAGTTGTATGTTTTATCTGTTTGCCTATTTGTACGCGCTTATCTCAGGAACTACGGGACGGATTTGAATAAAACTTTTTTTTTACTAGCTATTAGGTCAGGCCAACATATAGGATACTTTTTATCCCGGGAAAATGTGCGGTTCCCGTGTGATATACAAAATTTTGCGCAACGAAGTTGCGGGCACCAACTAGTATAATAATAAATTATTAAAGTGGCCAAATCTATATAGTAAGTATATAGATTACTACTAATTTAATAAAAAAACGATCTACGTGTAATTCACGATGAACATCCAAACAAACGTTTACATTTATTATATAAAATGTTTGTGACTTTGTAAGTGTATGTGTTTGTTACATCTTCACGCTTAAACGGCTGGACCGATTTCGATTAAATTTGGCATGGAGCTAGCTGATATTCTGGATTAATACATAGGCTACTTTTTACCCGGATAGCGCCGCGGGGCACAGCTAGTTAATCTATAAAACTACCGCAGTTAGTTGAAGACTTAGATGTAAGTCGATGGAATCCGATGCCGAGCCAGGATTACCGGGCTCTTGGTCTAAACGCTTATCTTTACTATCTTATTATAAGAGAAATATCTTATCTTTTTATAATATAAGATATTTTTATAAAAAGCCCGCTTAAAAGAACAATATTTCTCATATAAGTATTGCTAAAGTGAAAATTAATTAAACAACCAAGAAGGGCTGCCATACGAAATACATATTTTTATTAGCTAAGTTTTGCTTGGCACGGACTCCTTTTTAAGCGTGTTTGCACTCGGCCGTCATACTTATCTTTTTAAGGTGATGGGGGTGAGGAAGGTCTACTAAAGTTTTTTTTGCAAAGGAAGGACTTTCATTGAAGTATTTTTCAAAATTCCACCGATCAAATACCAACCAATAAATGGGAAACTGTTTTTTTCCCATTTATTGGTTGGTATTTAGTTTGTTTCTTCCCGCCCTAAAGAGCAACTAACCGACTTCATTTTTGACATATGCTTATAATCCAGTTACGTTAGACAAAAAAAAAATCTACAGCCGAACATATAACCTCCTCGTTTTTGGAAGTAGGTTAAAAAAAGGTATGTTATCTCGGAGAGATACCCGGCTGGAAACTTATAGTAAATGAAATTCTGTAAAAAATTTTGGACTTAACTCTTTTTGACATGCCAAACAGTTTTTGAGTTAGAAGACAGTGAATGTGCAGTATTTTACTGTTGTATACATTACAATATACCGCAAACTACTCGATTTAGAAAAAACATGACATTAGAAACCTCAATTTTATTCTTAAAGGCTTATTCCTAAATACTCCACATGTTTTGGTTTCATAATATATATTTTTTTTTGTATATTCAGTTCCTAATATGAGAGACCCCAAAAAATTTTAATAAATTAATAATTTTATTATTAATTTATGTATAATCTGGATGCGATTTACAGAATACATATGCTCACCAAGTTACACCAATACAGTCCTCATAGTTTCGGCAAGTATTCCGCTTTTTGCAATTTTGGCTACGGAACCATAAAAAGTAAATCTTTTATAATTTTATTTTTGAACGTGGCTCATGTTACCCGTATTGGTCCGAAACTACGCATTAAATTTAAAGTTTTATCGTTCTAAACAAAGTGAATGACTGTGAATATAACGTCAGCTATCTCAAAAACAGTTTAACATTTCCCACAATACTTACAAATATACTTGCAAATATACTAACAGCGAAAAGTTTATACGGAACGAGAAATTTGCATAAGAGTCGTTTTTTTACTTTTGGCCGTAGTTATTTATATGACGCGGAAAAGCTATGGTTGGTAGGTTTGGAGACAAGTTTTGGGATGTTAATAGGCAGGTTTATCATAAGTTTCCCTCTGGGTATCTTTCCGTTCCGAGGTGGAACTCCTAATTTTAACAGGAACATTAGTTCAACATATGGATAGTAACAGGCTACTTTTGGCATCAAAAATATAAAGTTTTTAGAATTCAACAAGTGAAAACAGGCAAAAGTCAATTATCTCCTCAAAATCCACCACCGGAATGGATATATAGATCATTTCATATTCGAGTTTAGAAAAATTGGGGCAGAAATATAGCGCCAGAAGTATGACAGCTCTCGGCCCGAGTGCCCATTAGAGAACGATGGTTGATATCAAAATATCTCCACCGCGGGCTCTCCGACTATAATATTGATGAGATTTTAATGGATCATCATCATCATCATCAATGCATTCTTATGCATTTTTTTAATATATTTTTTTGTAAACATATTTTTTTTTCAATTCAATGTTATATTTTAGCTGATTTTATAGTTTTATATTCGATAACTGACATTTTAGACATATATTATTTAAATTAGTTTTATCATCTTAAATTATTTATAGATGAATTGTTTTTATTTATTAGCATGCTAGTAGTTAAGTTTAATCTTTGTAGTTAATTATTTTAATGAAATTTTTAAGAATGAATTAACTGTCTGACTTTTCGGCACTTGTTTAAATACAATTATGATTACATATTAAATTACGATTTACGATATACAATGATTTAAAAATCATTATAGTATGTTTATATTGACTTACAATAAAGTTGTGCATATCTGTAATAGGCATAAACGCATAACCCTTGGTGTATGTAATGTGACTGATTGTACTGTTTGTGTTTATGTTGCAGACGTGCCTTTGAGATAAAATAAAAATAATTAAAATAATATCTGCCCTATGAGAGCGTGCAAAGTTTTTTTACACAATCTCTTAGGTCTAGGATATAGGATACTTTTTATCCCGGGAAAATGAACGGTTCCCGCGTGATATACAATTTTTTGCGCAACGAAGATGCGGGCACTAATTAGTTTTGAATAAAAAGATTATGATTTTTTGATTATAATGTTCCCGACTGACTGAGCATTATTAAATAACAAGTTTGAGTTCGTGGTCAGTAAAACATTCTGTGGCCGGTTTTATTATTGCCCTTTTCAAATAGACTAGTCCAAATCGCACTTGGCCGCTTTTTTAAACAAAACTAGATATTATTCCTTCTGCAATGTTTAATTCACTTATAATATTCGCTTTTCTATCAATAAGGAAAATGTATTTGTCGTATCTGCAAGTATAATACATAACCGTACATTTTTCCCGTATAATTATAATCCTATGCCCTTTGCCGACATTCAGAGTACCTCTATATCAAATTTGAGCAAAATCGGGCGGTCGGTTCGGACGGTTTTGGTGTAAAAAGTAACAGACTCCCGGACCCCGCAGACGTTGTCCTGCCAAACTATTTTGTGAATCTAAACCATTCTCAGGTCCCCTTGAACACACAAAAAAATTTCATCAAAATCGGTCCAGTCGTCTAAGAGAAGTTCAGTGGCATACACACTCACAGAAGAATTGTATATATAAAGATAATATGGATCAAATTTTAACGCGGACGTGAATAAACTATACAGCCGATAACGAAAATTGGTGTCAAGGTCACCAAAGTTGGGATCGGTGCCACCACGCACGTGGTAAATTGTTTTAAAAATAATTCACTTTAGTTCTTACCTACCGCAACTAGATGGCGATATCAGACTTCTACATCGCGCTATAGCTTCGCCGCGCTCCGCATACATAGCCTTCTTCGAGATCGTCTCCAAGTTGCCATCAGAAGGGTCTTAACTGACTCGACTGAACAGCGAGTGATGAATTGGGATATGATCCGTGATTACAACCCGCTCTCCCCCGTCTCAACTATCGCAGAGGCGGGGGGTGAAGATCTGACGCTGTTTTTGGCCACTTTTATAAAACAATAGATTATTTATTAAACATATATATATGTATAATCAACACAATACACAGTAAGACCTGTGTTGCCAACTTAGGAGTTTTCTCCCCAAATTTTTTTTCACTCGCTAATTTATCCCCTAAGATAAATAAGCGACTGAAAATTTTTATATAGTGTCATAATTGAAAATCTTATCCCATCGAGTTGGTAAATGATAAGTATCAGTATTTATGAATAATTCAATGATAAAAAATCATGCAATAATTATAATCGGCATCATATGACATTAATACCACTAGTACTAATTATGTATTCTGATTTCTGTGGCAATTTTTTTTTCTATTTTCGAGTATTTTTATTACATAAAATTTTTAAGGCAATTTTTGATAAATTTAGCCAATTTTAGGGGGTTTTGATTTAGGTTTAAGGATAAATATTTTTGAGAGTTGGTAACACTGACATTAACTACCTTATTCATTAAAATATTTAAACAGTGTTAGGCTAATCCAGATTCGATGTCCCTTTCTGTCGTGTGATATTTTTAATATTCCAAAAAAGCACTGACAATCTTGATTAGCTAATCACTATTTGAATATTTTTATGAATAAAGGGGATAAATTTATTAAGTCCAAACTCTTGCGGTTCAACTTGGCACCTGGCTCGTTGGACATTTCTCCTCAGTAATGACGACAAAAGTTTTGTATATATTTTTTTATTATTTAAAAATGAAATCAATATTTACGAATGATAAAGAAAAATTGTAATATTATGCACGATGACTTGTAGAAATCATTAGAAGCGACAGACATAAAACTCAAAAAATATCGCCTTGAATATTATGCTAACACTACTCGACGCGCAAGGCGAGAGCGGGTTCTGCGCGGGGCCGTTTTCGAGCCGGGTGTCTAGTTGAGCCGCAAGTGTGAGCCCGTTTGTCCACCGCCACTGTCAACCGAGAACGAGATTATTTCGACCGGATAAAATGCTACTTTATGACGTAGACTACAGGTTTCATTTTCCTCTACGCCTTTAATGACGTCGACGACTTTGACGATAGAGCAATGTTGCTAAAAATGAATCTTATAGCCTAGATCATAGAGTGACATTTTATCGGGCCGAAATAATTTCGTTCCCGATTGACGGTGTTGGTGGACAAACGGCGTAAATAAAATGTGAGCGAATGCAATATGTAAAATGGAAATGTAAAATGGAATATGTAAAATGGAAATGGTCTATTTAAATGTTTTTCTAAATTGAAATTGATATGGTTGTAGTATAATAAGTAGTGCCACTTGGGACGGCTGTGAGGTCACGGAATGGGACAAGCGGAAGACCGGCGTTGGTTACCTGCTAGGTGTGCCAACACTGCCGAGCTTGGTCCAATTTGCGGCCATTGTATACCATGTAACTTAGTAATTAAGATTGATTAATGTAGCTGCAAATAAATATCTATTCTATTCTATTCTATTCAATAACATAGTACAGCCAGCGTAGTAGCATACGTTTAGCTCTGGTAGAGCTGCATGAGATTCCATACCATTTATAATATTGAAATGTTATGTCGTCATTTTCACTACAAAATATCGTCATTTATAATATCAGTGTATTAATACGCGAGCAGAAAACTTAGTACACCTTTTTACGAAAGACGCGTTGGTACAAAAGCTTGGAATTTTTTCCAGTTATAGTTGATATGGAGGGGGAGCGTGGAATATCAATATTAATTTTGCATATTTCTGATTAATAAAACTCTACGCACATTTTGACATGACACAAAATATTCCTTGTCAATGATTGAAGTTAGATTTTTTTTTTCATAAAATTTAATGGCCCGGTAACGAGACCTTTATGCCAAATTGAAGTCGGATTAATTATTATCTGTTAAATTTACACTATTGAGGACCTATTTCAACGCTTACAGATAGTCAATCCACTTGACTTCATTCGACACATGTTGTATGGAGAATTTGTCAAAAAAATTCTTAATCGCCTACCAGAAACTTTATCGGTAAGCGGTAAACAAGCCCTTAATAGAATTTAAAAACATTAAGACCCTGGAGAATTTAAATAGCAAGCTGTAAATTATTCATTGCTAAATTCTTAATTGAATTTTATTTAGTTTCAATTCTAAATAACAAAAGCATTAATAATGCTTTTGAGACATTGTACAGAGCGGATCAGTATCATTTTGTTGGATTATATCAAGCCCAGGAGACAGTTAGTTCAAATGTTGTTCAAATATTATTGAGTATTATGACCTGATGAAATTAAAATAGTTATCACCTCTTAATTTCGTTTTTATTTTTACTTCTTACGAGCACATTACAGTCATGGCCAGATTTCCTAGCAGAGAGATATCAGAGAGTATATAACACAGATCATGAACAGAAGGGATATTTTAAAAACATTTATATTATGAAAGCGGGAATTTCAAATATACAACATGACCAGACCGATACTGGGTACCAGCGAAGAAATTATAATAATAATTTGTCAATTAGGTAATTGGTGACCGCCGACTGAGGTTGACGACGAGACCAATTTACTCTGTTCCGTACAATCTGGCTCGTAATCAACTTTCCTGGTTATACAATCAGAGAAGTTAAAACAGATACAGATCGTTTATCTATTGAAGTAATTTGGTCAGGTTATGTTAAACTTAGGCGACAGATCGCAACTTACATGAGATTGATATACGAGTATACCGACTAAATGACGTAGGTCCGTCAACTGGCTCTCTTTCAATTTCCCCCATTATACATTAATTTAATATTACTTTAACAAATGATTTTATGGCCAAAATAAATTTTACCTACCGCTGATTTCGAAATTGCATAATTTATTCTTATAAGGTACATAATTAACAATTAATTTCGAAACACCATCATTGTTAACGTTTCGTAATACAGTAAATAATAATTAACTTTTCAGCAAGGTCGAAGACAAGGTGGAGTTTCTGAAAATTCACAGGAGGTCATCGGCCGACCCTCCTTTTAATCAAAAAAAGTGTGCATCTTACATCTATATTACAAAGGGAGATTGATATTAAGGTGCCCCTGCCCAGAGATGAGAACAATACTGATTGATTTTGATGCCATCATAATCAGAAGAAAAAGCTCCATCGACGTGTATTACCAAAATTTTTGTAGCTTTTATAGTCATCGAGTTATCAAAATGAATATTGCCGTTATGAAGTACCAAGCCTTAGAAAAACTGCGGCGTTTTTTGCTCATAACTCAAAAAGTACTTTTTGTGCATAGCGGCATTTAAGCTTGAGGACCGCAGAATATTCCATATGAGGCCGAACCTGTGCCTTATAGAGCTGTAGGCGTTGGTTCGGACTGAAATACTGTATCGCTCTGTTTAAGACACCAAGCTTCTTCGAGGCTAACTTAGACTTGCCCTCCAGATGTTTACGCCAAGTATTTCAATGCTGGGGGAGAGTTTAGTGGTTCAACGCTATTTTGAGCTGCTAAATAGGGAAATATTGTAACTAAACGCCCAACGAAGTAGACGGGACAGCTAGTCTATAATAAAAAATAAGTCGGGTTTTCTTTCCTGATCGTATAAATCCAGAACGCAGGAACCGTTTGCCACGGTTTTGCATTTGTTGGAAAGGTCTCAGACCTCGTTGAATCTGTAGCAAAAGAAATTAGGAAAATTTTCAAGAGCAAAGTTATCACGCGGACGGAGTCACGGGCAACAGGTTGTTTATTCTAAAAATATTAAGCCGAAGAGTTTGTTTTCGCGGTCTCAGTAACTACTAGCCGGAATTAAAAGATATTTTTGTGTTGGTCAATCAATTTATCGAGGAAGGCTATAGGTTATATAACAATACGTTACGACCAATAGGAGCCGAGCAGTAATGCAAAAAAGTACTAATAATAAAAACTGAATGATTTATACGCGCGGACGTATCACGCGGACGTATCACGCGGACGTAGGTCTCCGGCAAGTGGCAACAGGTATCTAGTCAGTTTAACTAGAGGTCGCCCTATGGTCGACATTCGAACATAAATATTTAAATCCATCGTGTCCTCGCTATAAAAAAATATAACGTATTCTCAATTAAATCACAGACTTCAATTTGGCATAAAGGTCTCGTCTCTCTCGCAGACATCAACCATAAACAATAGAATATTTCGTGTATGACTATCGTGTAATAGTGTGCATAGCGTTTTGTTTATCAAAAATACGTGAGATAAAAGCATATTTGTAAATTATATTGGTATTCGACGCTCCATATCAACTATAACTGGGAGAAATTTCATGCTTTTACGTCTTCGCGTCTTTTGTAAAAAGGGGTACAAAGTTTTCCGCTATTTTATCGGGCTTTGGCCCACCACACATTCCCACCACTGTATCTCCTGTGTCGCTAGGATCGACAGCGATATCCAACCACGAAAACCCTTTGATATGATCTCAGGGAGCCCGGGGGACGTGCTAAAGCTGCCTTGGGACCCGCAACGAAATTAAACAGAAGAATATAAGAGGAGTAGGAAGTATTCAATTTCCTCCCCATACAAAGCGGAGACAG
>JAOTAV010001090.1:0-10028 GCA_026546445.1 Cyclargus thomasi | reverse complement strand
GGATAAACGCCAGCAACTCATTGGCCACGAGCGCCATGGCTACGTGCAGCGGCAAGCCGCGCGATTCACAAAAATATTAATAATTAATTTTTACTACGTGTGCATAACGTGGAGCGCGACCGTCGTCATTTTTCAATATATCTATGATTTATATGAGGTATATTTTATATGAGGTTTTGTTTGTTACGGCTATTTTAAATTCAAGGATAGATTTTGCCGTGGGAGAGCCATGCTTCAGCAAGAATGGGCTGGCTCGACCGGAGTGAGTATTCCCTATCCCCTCACAAAGGCCGGCAATGCACTTGTGATTTTTCGGTTGTCGTGAATGGCCATGAGCGACGGTAGTTGCTTTCAATCAGGTAACCCGTCTACTTGCTTGCCCCCTAAATATCATTAATAAATAAAGAAAGACTAACTGCCGGTAGCTCCCTTTACATAATCAGGAAGATATAAATAAATCGGCACATAAAAAAACATATTTTTCTTGAACTTATCGTTACGAAGTTATAAACAAACTTTCAATCTTAAAAAAAAAAATCTTTCGTAATTGTTCAAAAAGCTTTACGAAAATGGACGCTCATTGCTGTAGCCATGCTTCAGCTCGGATGAGCTGGCTCGGTCAGCAAAATATCACCCTCTAACAGAAAACAGGCATGAAACAGCGTTGCAAATTGTTTCCTCCCGTTTCTTATTGACGTAGCCTATTCCCTCATAAAAGGCCCACAAAGCACTTGCGACCGGAATCGGAAGTTTAAGTGTCTATGGGTGACAGCAGTGGCTTTCCATCAGGTAACCTGTCTGCTTGCTTGACCCCTAAATTGCATAAAAAGCCCATGTTCATCCCCCTTTTCCCTACTAATATTGAAGTAAGTAATTTTTACCTCATCCAGTAGTTCTAAACTCTATAACTCCCACCGGGCGAGTTTCGCTCGCGTTATTTAATGAAGTTAGTTTATTAGTTGCCGTTGTTGGGATTTCTACGTTTTCTTCTACGAAATAATTAAAATATTCTACTTTAGGACGGATAACAAGATGGTAGACAAGCACCTGCAAGCTATGTGTAATATACTACTATACTATACTACATTCGTAACAATCATACAAAAATACAAATCTTTCCCCTTTATCACGAGTTTCTTATGCCAGTTTCACGGCCAGTTCCTGAACCGATTCTAGGTTAACATGTAGGCAATCTGAAAACATTGGTTTAAAATTTACTAAGAAATAAATGATTTTGATTTATTATTATTTATTTATTAAAAGATGGAATATGTCCAACTATGTCGTGAATTAAATTGGAAACGTTTTGTTTCTGTTGAAAGGTTCAAAGACAAGTTTGTTGCATCACTTGTTCCAAATAAGAAAACGAACGTATCACACTAAACTCTTCGACTTTTAGTTCAGATGTTGTTGGACGCAGATAATAGTTTTCGATATAGCTATTTGTTTGAAGTTTAGGCAATAAAAAGTTAATAAATATTGCATGCTTTTGTTGCTAAGAAAATAGAAAAAACTTTTATTATTATACGTTTGTCCAATACCGTCGGTAGCATTAGCCCTCCGTCAAAAAAATTTGTCATTTCTATACAAACCGCGACTGTCTACAAAGTGTTGTGTTGTCACTTTATTGTTATTGGCAATCGCGGTTTGTATAGAAATGACAGAGGGCTAATAACTATTGCCAACAATATTAGACAAACGCATAATAATTTCCCACCATTGGACGATATTTAAATATACATAATTTTGATAGATAATCTCATATTTTTTAAACATCAAATACTACCCACCCCATATAATCTTCACACCCTATACACATCACCATCAGATCGTTGAAGTGTACTCGAGCCGTAAGAGCTTACCAGATTTAAGGGTGTTTTATACCCTATCAATATTTACTCTTGTGTAAATGATTTGAAAAGGAGGTATTTTTATTTTTTTATACAAAATCAATAAATATGTTTTATTGAGATTTATTACTTTCGAGTGTTTTTTTTTTACTTTTAAAGGTAAAACAGGTGCAGTTTTATATTTAAGGATATTGTGACAATATGGAATAAAACATCAAACGATTGTAATTATTAACTAAAGAAATAGAATTATAAACACAATTCACCTACTCTAAATGTAAAAATACTTAGACATAAATTCAACATTTAAGACATAATTTGGCTTCAGTTCGAAATTCCGCACTGTATAATCGGTTTTAACAAAACTTTACTCACATCGTACAGCGAATAACGCCATGTAGCCTTCGCTTCTTTTACTATATAATAATTAATAATGTCAGTCAGTAAACAAATGCCTAGATCTATATTGAACGGTAATGCAATCTTCTAGCGAAACTCCAATTTTGCGAGTGTCCTTTGACGACGGAGTTTGAGCCTAATTTTTAATCGACTTCTGATGAATGATTATCTACGTGTACCATGCTAGGCAAAGTAGTCACGGTAACTTGCTACATTTTCCTATCAGAGTCCCGTAGCTCGCTACTTTTTCTTACGTGTTTTGTGGCTTGCTACAAGGACCTACGTGAGCCGAAGTTTTGCTACAGAGATTTACGTAAGCCCTCGCAATAGAGAACTACGTGAGTCGTAGCTTTTAATAGAGAACTACGTGAGTCGTAGCTTGCTACAGAGATCTACGTGAGTCGTACCTTGGTACAGAGATCTACGTGAGTCGTAGCTTGCTACAGAGATATACGTGAGTCGTAGCTTGCTGTAGAGATCTACGTGAGTCGTAGCTTGGTACAGAGATCTACGTGAGTCGTAGCTTGCTGCAGAGATCTACGTGAGTCGTAGCTTGCTGCAGAGATCTACGTGAGTCGTAGCTTGCAACAGAGATCTACGTGAGTCGTAGCTTGCTACAGAGATCTACGAGAGCTGTAGCTTGCTACGGGATTTCGTCCGTTAATTACTTTTTTTTAAGTATTTATTCAGTACAATTACAAAAAAAAAAATTTATACAAACAAACGCCAAACTGAATGTCAGTTTAGTGGCGATATTAAAGTAACAAAACATAACATTTCTTAATCACAAAATCAACAAAAACAAAAAACAAAATCCTCAAAATTTCTTAAATTAAAATAACAAAACATATTTCTCTAAAGTAATAATTTTCTTTTAAAATAGTACAATTTTTACCCAGGTATATAATGTACGAATATGCATGTAATCATTTTTTCATTACAATATTATTATGCCAGTTTCACTGCGCGTTGATAGATCACTAACGTCAATCAGTCAGTCCTAAACCTTTGAATTTATTGTATTTCAATTTCTGAGCTCGCGTCCTCTTCAATACGTTTTTCCATCTCTTCCACCCTATTGTCACGCCACTGCTCTCATCGCAAGTGTGATAAGGCCTTTCGACACTAATTAAACTTTGTTACTTTGTCGTATACTCTGCTGCCATAGCGATTGTGCCACAATGACGACACCCAAACGAGGGTCTGGGCTCTTTGTGTTGTATTGATAGTAATTGTTACTGGCAACTCAGAAGGCATATCTACGACTGCAGATGGCAAAAGTTATTATCCAATTCAGTTGCTTTCAACACATAGCAAATATTTGTACCTCGGATATAATTTTTGTTTGCTGTCTGTACTGTATCACATAGGCCGTAACAAAAAAGGTTGTTGAAATTTTATAATATTTTTTGTTAAACTCTTTTCTCTGTTCTACTTCTAGCTATTTAAATGATTCGATCACGCAAATTCGTAAATGATACTTCAATTGTTTTTTTTATATATCTATTGACGCTTCACACCACGTCAATCTGAGCCCGTGCCCGAAGGACTTGTGTTACAGGTACGGGACAACGGAGATATATTTAATACTTTTATACTATACACATATTAAAGATTTTTATGATATAATACACATAGTTAATACAATACCAGGAACATTGAAAAATTTTTTGTTCTGTCGGCGGGATTCAAACCCGCGACCCCCGGCGTGAGCTACCGAAGCGCTAAACCACTGCGCCACAGAGCTCGTCAATTAGTTCTACTGTTAAACCTTAACTTCTGCATTACTGCAACCAAATTAAGATTTTAATACATAAGCTGACTTCTAACTAATTATACTTTAATATCATAACAAAAAAAAATGATATATATAAGTAATGCGAAAAATTAATAAAGAGTCTTTTTGTTAATCTCCTAACCAAAAAAGTGAATAGCAAATAATAGTCGACGAAATGTAAATCTCTTAGTAAATGTTTCTTGTTCCCTCAAGTCATTATCAAGACAATGGTCTCGCGCTAACCCTGATGGACGGTCGTTGTAGGCTTTACTATTGTAGAAGGTGGGATAAATGGTTAATGGTGGGATTATGAGGGAAACTTAAGGTCTAACGAAGCTAAGGAGACATGACAATGACTATTTATTTTAAATTTTGAACGACTTGTTACTTTAATATATATTATTATTTATCATAATAATATATGGAACTCATAGTGAGCTAATATGAAAAATTCAACACATTTTCTTTATTGCTTATTGCTTAAAATTTAATACATGTTTGCTCGGTGATTCTATAATTAAAGCGTTAGTAACTGTGTGTTATATTTTGGAACATACCCAATATTACGTATAATTTTTTTTTGTTACAAACTTTTGTCACAAGATATTTGTTTGATGTGAGGCAGTATCTCGTAACAACAATCCCCTTAAAATAATTTATCTATTAAAAATCTAAGTACAGTCGCACGCTCGTGACATTTGAATCTTAACGATGATGATGAAAATGAAAAATTGATACAGTTTGAAAGGTGAAGGTTTGTCGAAAGTGGTCCATAATACGCCATTAGAGTGCCCGACCCGGCGTAATCGAGTTGCCGAGATATCGAGTCCGGGAAAGCGCGGGATTCGAACACCGGATATGCGGATATTTTGTATCTGTTTGCGTATTCGGTTATCCCTTTTTGTTAGGATTTGAACAATCCATACTTCCGTACTAATATTATAAATGCAAAAGTGTGTCTGTCTGTTACCTCTTCACGCTTAAACCGCGGAACCTATTTTGTTGATACTTGGTATGAAAATACTTTGAGTCCTAAGAAACATAGGATACTTATACCGGAAAAATGTACGGTTCTAGGGAGATAAACGAATTTTGGAGCATGAAAGTTGCGGGTATCATCTAGTTCTACTAATACTATAAATGCAAAAGTCTGTGAGTGTGTATATTTTCATAAAATTTGGCATGAAGTTAGCTGATATCCTGGGATAAAATAAATACATTTTGTGCGTTTGTTTGTTGTGCGCTGTCTAAATATTGTGCGCGATTCACGCAAATTTTCAAAGTCCTCGCGAGCGAAGCCGCGGACAAAAGCTAGTTTATTATTCCTGCCATAATAGATAAATCTGCTAAAAGGCCAACCACGCACCAGCAACTCGTCTGATGTTGCTGATGGCAGCGGTAGTTGCTTTCCATCGAGTGACCCGTTTGTCAGGTTGCTCGCTGACTTATAAAAAGACCCTGTAGTATACAGATAAAAATGAAAATCATTTCTTTCTCAGTAAATTTGAATTAAATATTTTCAAAATGTCTACATTGGGGATTGCAACCCCGCTTCGCCCCGCTCCGTGGACGATAACCACAATCCCACGACCCATAAGTCCAACAACGCCACTATTTATCAGTCACTAGGTTCATTACAATAAAAGCATATCATACACACTACATAATGTTAAAGGTTATTAGATATTATATTAATAAGCATAATACATTACCATGAGTTAGGCTTCGGACTCTGAAGAATTCAATGCAATGTGTATGAGCCCATATAATTAATAAACCCAATATCCAACAAACTACAGTGTTCCCAGACCCATCAGCCACGCGACCACCATACCCGGAACCACGGGACTGCAATCTCTAACCTACATGTTGCCAACCACCGGTTCGGGAACCAGCCGTGCGAGAAGAGAGATAGTCCCGGTTCTGATTAACACGTTCATACAAGGTCTTTAGCTTTTTAACACTAAGTACTGCGCCAAAATTCGTTTGACACGAGGGGTTTATACATAAGTCGGAATAAGAAATAAAGTCATAAGAGGAATGAGCGGGCAATTAGCATTTAAAAAATATTCGAATTTACTATTATACTAGCTGGATAATGAAATAGGTAAGTTACAAGATTTGTGTATGGGAAAAAATTAGAATATACTCGAAGGTTGCTAAATATTAGTTATCCGCTTCTTTCATTTATCTCATCAAATATCCTCTATCTTCTTGCGGGACTTGAAGTATATTTAATATACTGATGAAATATACTGGCATCGTCGATTTAACAGATTAGACGCGAGAGGTAAAAGACAGATAGACACATACACTTTTGACTTTCCCATTTTTCATATAAGTATTGATATTAGATTATACACATAAACTAACAGAAATAAACTTTTAAAATTTTCAATTTCAGTTCTAAACGTCTCACGTTTTGAGATATTTCAAAACTGAAATCAATAAATACCAGCAGCGAGGGTGTTCATTTCCCCTGCGGCCCCGGAGCCGGCGATCGCTGCATCATCGTGGCCCCGTCCTGCCTCATCCTGCCTCATAGCTGCCTTATCCTGCCTCGTAACTGTCCCATACTGCCTCATAACTTCATAATCCTACCTCATAGCTACCGCATCCTGCGTTCACTGGCCAGGCTGTACCTTTCGGATCTCAGATATTGACGCGGAATATTTCAGTAAAAAAATTTGAAAACTTTCAGTTGATTATTGAAACCTAAAGAAACCTACCCTTTCTTAAAGGGTAAGACGCGTAGATGTAAAAGCATGAAATTTCTCCCAGTTATAGTAAGTACATATGAAGGAGGACCGTGGAACATCAATATTATTTTAATACATACTTTTTAATCTTGCATATTTTTAATTAATAATTCTCTACGCACACTACAATATTTAGACATGACACAATAACCATACACAAAATACTCTACTCTAGTGTTTATTTTTTTAATAAAAATTAATGGCCTCGTAACGAGACCTTTATGCCAAAGTCTGTGAAATAAATTGACAATAGAATATAATTTTATATCTCCTCTACACGATGGATTTAAATACTTACGGTCGAATTACCACGAGGCGACCTCTAGTCATTATGTATACGAGTCTGCATATCAACTTCTCACAGCTGAATCAATTTTCAAGAAATATGGAGATACTTAATAAAGTCTGTAATTAGTAAAATTGTTATTATACTCATCACGAAGTGTATCATGATACTATCTGGCTTCACACAATTTCCTGAATTGGGTAAGGCGCGTCCTATCTACAACTTATCTAACAGATGAATGGATTCCTCCATTGTCGCATCAGTATCAGCCAATGTCTTGTGTAAATATTTACCTACCTTTAAGTCAGAATTTCTGTCGTAGGTTATGACTACGGTTTTCATTACCAAATTGGTTAAACTGGTAAAAACCCTACATTCAATGCATATTTTGTTTAGCTAGTCATAAGATATATGGCCAGGCTAATAATATATCGATATTCGAAGGCATGTCGTCGGTATAAACCCAGTTTAAAATACAGTTTGATAGAATCTCGTTCACACGTCACGTCGCGTTCCAACGTAAACCAATATTCGCCTCCGCCGCCAGAAAACATCCAAATATACATAATATCTTTTAAAATATAGTCACGATATTAAAAAATGCCCAAAAACAATTGAAAGAATTTTAACCTTTCACTATTAATAAAAAATAATGTTTGTTACAAATTAGTATTTTTGTATGTTTGTTACAAATGAACAATCGAAAAGGTATTGATCTAATTTAAAATATTATTTTACTATCAGATTGCAATATTATCACAGCGTGATAAAGGCAGCATTATTTGGATTCAAGTATAAAAAGCTCCGTATACGAGGCCTTGTATTAGCTGAGGAAGAATATAAATACTTTTTAGTCCGATTAAATGCTTCTGTGGGATAAATAAATTCCACGAGGGTGGATACAAGTATAAAATAAAATTGTATTCCGCGCAAAATACTATAGGCTCTGTTTACGCAGAACCTGTGAGACGGGTTCATTTATTCAGGAAAAATAGCAGATGATCGAGCTACTAAGACTCTTTTATCCCTTGGGAGCATTTGATCGAAATAAAAAGAATCCTATATTATAATTTACATTCGAAACATGAAAATTGTTGGGTGGTTGCAGCGTGATTAACGGAAAAACGAACTTAAAAATTCAGAGCGTGAGTAGCCTAGTGGGTAAGATCTTTGGTTCGCACTCGAGAGGGTGCAGGTTCGAACCCCGGTGGAGGCGTGTACTAATGAGATATTTTCCGATCTCAAGTACATAATACGGATTGCCGTGGGAGAGCCATGCTTTGGCACAGCCGGTTCAACCGGAGTTATACTACGGCCTCACAGAAAACTGGCGTGAACGGCGTTGTGCTGTGTTTCATTCAGTGAGTGAGTTTATCGGTGGCCCAAATTCCATAATCTCCTGGGCGACGGCAGTTGCTTTCAGGTAACCCGTCTGCCCACTTTCCCCCCTTAATGTCATAAAAAATACTGTTGATAATGATTACCCATTATGTATAGACAATGTAACAGGTACAGAGGGTAGACGAGATGAGGGATAATTGCTTGAAGCCTCCTGGAGGGCGAGCCCTCACGCGCTGTAAACAATAGAATCAATTATAATCTACTAACTATGATAGATAAATTATAGGGTTGGCAGTTTAAAGATGAATTTGTTGTCAGTTCAGTTTTTATTTAATACTAGCTGTTACCCGCGACTCCGTCCGTGAGGTAACAAAGAGAATTGTTATTTTCTAAAACAAAATTAAATGCTTATCACACATAGTGACCTTTTAACAGAACCTGCAATTAACTTTTTATACTCTAATATTATGAGTAGTTAATTAAACAGTACAATGAGCATGTGTCAAGCACCGTTGTAGTGCATGCTAGGTATCAGAGATGACGCTGTATGTGTGGCAAGAAAAAATATTTTTGAAAAATTTAAAAAAAATTAAACGCGTTTTTCTGTTATAAAACACTGTATGAATTAAGATTTATAGTCACACATACAACTTGTTTTGACTTATGTTTATTTTAATAGACAGTTATTGTAATAATTAAAAGGGCACTGGATAACTCGTTTTAGCGCGGTGTATTAGGGTTTTCAACCAGCTTCAAAACTAGATTTTTCAGGTAGCTCATGCACCGATTTAAGTTTATGCATTTTTCCGGGATAGAAAATGTTCTACGTCCTTTTTCTGTGAATCCAAGTATCTATACGGACAGACACACTTTAGCACCTTTTATATTAATAAGGAAACATTGATAGAAGTATGTTAAATAAAAAAATTCTCCGCATCGTCAGCCCTAAACGATAAACACAGATCAGCCATGAACGGGTCAAGTCGCGACCCTCGTCATACGTAGTGCCTGCGACAGAGCGTTTTGACATATAGGGTAGTGATTCCTGTTGTAAACACGTAAATATTAATGACTAGCATGGACCCATACTTCCATACTAATATTACGCCCAAATTGCTGAACCGATTTTGATACAATTTGGTATGAAGATACATTGAGTCTCGGGTAATAATAAAGGATACTTTTTGGTAAAATGTACGGTTCCCGCAAGAGAAAATTTTGAGGCAACGTTGCGGGCATCATCTAGTATAATAACAAGACATCTGTGGGAACATAATATTTTCCGAGACTAAAAGTATGTTACCCTCCGTCTTTTCAACTTAGATTATACCAAAAGTCAAGTTATTGCTTCGTTAGGGTTTAAGCCGAGGTTTGCGGGTTTGATTCCCACCGAGGTAACAAAAAGTTTTTTAATGTTTTTGGGATTCGGTTGTGTATTGAAAATGTGTATCATATATTAAAAATCTTAAATATTTGTATAGTACCCGTAACACAAGTCCTTCAGGTACTTACCGCGGGACCAGACTGACGTGGTGGATTTATTTATTTATTTTATCTAATACAGTAACAGGCTACAGATTTTATTTAACTTACAATATATTTTACAGTATATCTTA
>JAOTAV010001089.1:0-10029 GCA_026546445.1 Cyclargus thomasi | reverse complement strand
AAATATTAAAAAAAAATAAATTTATTAATTATTTAAAGACTTATTTTTTAGAAGAATTTATTATTTTTAAAAAAGAATAAAATTAAATTTTATTTATATTCTAAAAAGATCAGAATATAAAATAATTTATTCCCACCAAGAAAGTGGACCTAACCCTGTTTCATTAATCCTTCCAAATATTTTATTATTTTCAATTACAACCTTAAATCTCACAATGTCATCATTGTAAAAATATAAAAAATTTTCATTATATTTCCAAAACCAACAGAAAAAATTGGTAGAAATCTGTTTAACACTAAACTCTTCATCCAAATATCTTTTAGGTATGCAAACACTACCAATAAATTTAACATCTATAAGAATACCATCTTCATTTTGTTGAATTACTTTCCCTACACACAATTCATCACTAAACAATCTGTAAAATAACCCTTCAAAGGTGACTTTTACCAGAATAGCAGACTCTATTATTTTTTTGTAGTGTATTTTCTTAATTAAAGGTATACAAATACATAACCCTGTTTTTGTTAATTTATTTGCATATTTTTTGTTTAACGAATTCAAAGTTTCTGTGTTTATTTTTTGAGAGGAAAGTGGAATTAAAACTTTGTCTTGTAAATCAATTTTTATTAGCATGAACTAAAAAAATAATTTTATTTTTAAAATTAAAAATTTTAATTTTTAATTTATGGGCATAAAAGGACCAAAGAGTGCATTAACTGACTTCTTAGAAGAAAAAGGAATAAAAGTGAAATACACTCAAAAAAGAAAGAAAGAACAACCAGAAACACTTCTTGTTACCAAATCAAATAAGAAGATTTATGAAAGTAAACCATTTGAATTAGTAAATCATAAAAAATTCATGCCAAATTTACAAACTCTTTGCTTGAAGAAGATTTATGAAAATTTCTCTTTTGACCAACAAATTGAAGGAGTAAATTTAAATTTGTTTGCAAAATTTTTAGCAGAAAATAATTTTATGACAGTTGAATTTTTTAATTATTTAATTGACCAATCAGAAGAATCTTTAAGAATTTATGACTGTTCAATGATAAAGAATGAAAATTTTAATTTTAAAAAAACATTTAAGAAGATTGAGTTAGTAAATTGTGGGCAGATGACTGAAGAAAGTGCTAATAATTTGCTAAAAAATAATATAAACTTAGAAGAGTTATCTTTAAAAGGTGCCTTTCAACTTAAAAAAATTATTTTACCAAAAAAATTAAAAATTCTGATTTTGGATGACACAAAAGTGGATGATGAATTTATAAAATATTTGAACAAAACTTATAAAAAATTAGATAAACTAAGTTTACAAAGATGTTACAATCTTAAGAATAGTACATTAAAAGTTAAAGTAAAACACTTAAACATTTCTAACACTCATTTAAATGGCAATTTTTTAGTTCATTTTAGTGATTTAGAATATTTAAATATTTCTAATTGTAATTTTATGCTTGATTTTACCAAACTAACCAATTTAAAACATTTATTTTTAGAAAATTATTTTCACCAAACAAATTTAACCAATGAATTAATTTCTTTACAATTAAAGAACTGTACAAACATAAACTTACTTAATAATTTTACAAATTTAGAATATTTAGACATTTCAGGATTAAATTTAGAAAAAAATGAATTATTAAAAATAAAAGAATTTAAAAAATTAAAAATATTAAATTTAAGTTGGAATGAAAATGTGAATGATTCAATTATTTATGAATTAATTAATAATCTTAATTTAGAAGAATTATTTGTTTATGGCTGTTTTAACTTAACAGAACAAACTGGTGCCTTGGCTTATAAAATATTTTTACAAACTAAAATCATAGGTAACCCAGCAGAAACTAATTTTTTAATAAATCAAACACAAAGTGATAAATTTATTGAATAAAACTTCTGAGTAATTTTACCTCTTCTTTGTAAAGTAAAGGATCAGGGGTTTCTAAAATTAAAGGAATATTCTTAAAAATCTTTTCTGAAAAAATAAATTTGAATGCTTCTAAGCCAATTTTACCTTTGCCAATACTTTCATGTCTGTCTTTTTTTGATCCTAATTCTCCTTTACAGTCATTCAAATGCATTCCTTTTAATTTGTCATATCCCACTGTTTTGTTAAATTCTTCCATAATTTCATAAAAAGAATCTTTTTTTCTAATATCATAGCCATAAGCAAACAAATGACATGTGTCTAAGCATACACCTACCCTTTCACTGTTAACCATATCAATCACATTTTTTATTTCCGAAAAAGTGTTACAAAGCACATTGCCTTGACCAGACATATTCTCAATTAAAATTGTTACATCCTTGGTCTGAGAAAGTATTTCTTTAATCTCTTCTGCTAATATTTTCATTCCTTCTTTTTTGTTAGGATTACTTCCTGGATGAATATTGTAAAATTTTATGTTTAATTTTTCACATCTGTCTAAATCATCCAATAAAATTAATTTTCCTTTGTTTCTTAATTCTTTATCACTGCTGGCTAAGTTTATGAGGTAAGAAGAGTGTGGTAAAAGTAAATGAGGGTTGGTTATTTTTTCTTTGAAGGATGTGATTACTTTATTTTCTAAAGGTTTGAATGAGTAACTTCTTTGTGATTTCAAGAATAATGCACAAGTATCCATGTTTAGATCGTCCATCTGTGATTGTAAGGTGTGTATTCCTTTTGAGATTGACAAGTGTGCACCTATTAAATAATCCATAGCCTTAAAAAATAATTAAAATTTGAATTATTTTATAATATAATAAAAGAAAAATTTAATTCAATTTTTAATTATTTTATAATAAAAATAATTAAATTTCTAATTATTAAATAATAAAAATAAAAAAGAATAAAATTTTAATTATTTTTTTAATTTGTATTCATTGAAGGAGAAATAATGTCACACTGACAAATAAACTTACCTTGTAGCATCATTAACCCAATAAACCTTCTCTTTTCTCCTTTAAACTGTTCAGCATCATCTAAAACTATGTTTAAATTTTCATCATATGAGATCAAATCTCCTTCATAACATCTTCTATCCTTACATCTTATTTTTACTCTTTTGTTTAATAACCTATCATACAAATTTCTTATCATGGTTGTTTAATTATTTTGTTTATAAAATGTAATAATTTTGATTGGTTAATTTTATAAAGCATTAAGTTTCTTAAATAATAAATTAAATTTTTTTTATAAAACAAAATTTAATTATTTTTACAAAGAATGTAGGTTAAAATGTTTAATTTTTAAAAAAACTTTTTATTCAAAAACTCTGAATTTCAGGTTTTTGTAAAATAATGTTCATAAAAATATATAAAAATAAAAAAAATATTTTGAGGATAAAATTATTTCAAAAAACAATTAGAAAATAAATCAACAATAAATTATAAAAATAAAACATGTAACTAAGATTTAATGCTACTAATTCTTTAACTTGAGTTTTGTAAATCTTTATTTTTTTTTGAGATAATAAAATTTTATTTTTTTAAGTTAATTTTGGTTTTATTTATTTTAATACATTTTTCTGTTTTAAATATTTTACTGATTTATTTTTTGTAAAAGAATTTTAAAATTTTTTTAACTAATTTTAAAATATTTTCTTAAACATTTTTTTTTATTTTTCAATATTTTTTATATAACACTTTTATTTCTGAATATTTATTTATTTTTCTATAAAATTCCCTTTTTTTGTAAATTTGTTTGTTTTCTTTAAATTTTTTGTTTACACCTTAAAATAAATATGAAATTCAAACTAGAACTATTTTTACTTTTAGCATTAGGTATTTACCTTTTGATCTTAGTTTACAGCTATGTAGATTTAAAATGTTATGAAAGAAAACTCAATTCTGATAAACCTATTTTTAAAGAAAAAATAGTAAATGATGAAATAGAAAAAATAAGGTATTCTTTTAAAATAAAAGAAATGAAAAATTGTGAGATTTTATTGTTGGAAATAAGTGAAGATATCTTTACTTTGTTTTTTATGGTTTTACTTAATTTATTGTTTTATTTTAGAAGAACGAATGATACTTTTGTAGAGGTTTGCAGGATTCTTATCACTTTTCCACAGTATTACTCTTTCTTTAATGATGAGAATAACAGAGCAGTGCTTACTTTTCTTTCTTTACTAAGTTTGTTGTTTGTACCAATGCTCTTTCCGTTGATGATTGATTTGAGATTTTATGTACCTGCAATTTTTGTTTACTTTTTTTTATTATTTTTAGTGAGAAGAAAGTTGTTTGGAAGTGTAAAGTATTTAAATAGAAGAAATGTTTTTATTTCTTCGTTTTTACTTTTCTTTCCTTATGTTTATTTTATAAAATCAATCATTTTTTCTGTATTCTATTCTACAAAAACAAATATACCTCAAAATTTGAGTGGTAAAGGATTAGAAATGGCACAAAACTTTTATGGAAAAGAGAACGTATATTATTTCTTAAGTGAACAAGTAAACATGGGCACTTTTTTAAATTTTTTTACAAAAACTTTACTAATTTTTGGTGATTGGTCTGGTTTTACAGAATCAGAAATTTTAGGATGTGTTTCTCATGAAATAGGACATGGCGGAACATTAGAATGTATTTTAGTTTATCTATTAGAATATCTATTAACAGTGTTTTTATTCACTTTATATTACGAAATAATAAAATTATACGCCAAAAAAATAGATTCAAGATTTGATCACAACGAAGCAAAAATATTTCTCTTTTATTTTAATTTATATTTCTTTTCTACGATTTATTATTTGTCTTTAAATTTCTTTTCACAGAATATGGAATATTTGGTTGATCTAAAGGCTGTAAGAATAGCACCTGATGGAGATATAATTGGTGGATTTTTTAAAATGTATTTGATTAATGATGATTTGTTTTATAAGCCTAGGTTTTACAGTTATTTTTTGTGTGATCATCCTAGCATTTATCATAGAATATTAAATATTAAATGTAAATAAAATATGATAGAAGATTAGTTTTTGTATTATTTTTTTGAGAAAAATTAACTAAATTTTAAGTAAAATTAATTAAATTTAAAGAAAAATTAACTTTTTGATGATTTTAAAAAAAATTAATTTTTCATAAAAATATCAAGGAAATTAAAGATAAAAGGTTAGTTAGTAGTATATTATAATTATGTAAATAGATTGTAATTAATGATAGGTTATCAAAATAATTTTGATTGAATATTAGTTACTCGTATATTTGATCAAGCCTTCATCTAACGAAAATATAAAAAAGAGATAATTTATTGATTACGGCTATTATTATATATGTTATTCATTCATAAATACTTGGCTATACATTAAGGAAACTATACTTTATATGTAATTTTAATAATAAAATTGAAATTTCGTGCAAATTTTTGTTTTGATTCAAACTATGACCTTATGAAAAATTTATAAAAATACAAGGCAAATACACAAAAAAGATATCAAATATTATATGATTTAATATTTAAAATACGTGTTTTAAATTTTTTATAAATTATAAAATTATAAATAAATAAAATACCAATCTCATTCTTTTAGTATGATATTCAGTAAGAAAAATTTAAATAAACAAAAAGCTAGAAATTTTTTTATTTACATCAAAAATAAATACAGTTTTTATCAACCCTTTCTTATCACAAAGGCTTTCTCCATGAGGCTTAACAAAAATTCATCGTTATTTTAAATATCTTTTTTCTGTAACATTTATATCAAAATTTAAGATTGTTTTATTTAATTAATCAAGTTTTTATTTACTCAAAGCGTTGTCAATCCATCTTCTCATATTAATAAAACAATTTTCAAACACATTAATTTATTTTTAACTATTTCTGGTATTTGTTTATGTTTTAATAAAAACTACATTGAGTCAAAATATGAATAATAATGTATTATGTCTTTTTACTTAAAGATAATTAAAATTTGACTCTGATGAATATGTGTAAGGAAAAAATAAAAAGAAGGAAATTTTTTAAATTAAGTATTCTTCTACTTTTTTCATTTGATTTATGTCAGTATCCATACGGATACGACGGTTTAATTTCCTCACTCGTTGTTTTATGCTTGACAAAAGCAGAAATTTTAGATTTAAAGCAGCTGAATAACCCTAAAATAGTGTTTTATTGAAGTGAATAAGATAAAAGAATGTATAAATAATGTTTGAATGTTTATTTAAACTGATAACATCATTTCTAAATTGTAATTTTTAGCTTATCATTGTTAAAACATATTTTATAGAATCCGTAAATGTGGCATTAGTTTTGTATTAATAAATTCAATCAAAAACCCTTTGTCAAATGAACCAACCTTTACTTTAAAGCACAACAGTCTTAAATTTTGCATATTCATCATACTGTTAATATACTTAATTCTATTGCTTTCATCGTTTACACTAATTATATTTTCTTGAGTAAGTGCTCATAATTACTATATTAGTTAATTAATGCCAGTTTTATCCAAAAAAAGGTTAAGTCTACTGTATGCTTGATGGACCTGGCATATATTTGTCTTTCAGAAATTTTTTTCACCGTATTTCGTTTGAAAGGATATGAAATTAATCCTTTAAGTGTAAACAACCTTTTCTTAAGCAACTTGATGTATCTATAAAGTACCTTTTCTTATTAAGTTACTAGTCTACAATGCTCGCTTTTTGTTATAGTTTTCAATTTAAAAGTGTTTGTTAATTTCAATAATTATATTAATCCTTTCTTTCTCGGATGATAAAAATTAAAGACTTAAATAAATAAAAAACATTTAAAAATCCCTTAGTTATTCGGATTACACAACTTGGAATTAAAATTCTGATAAACATAAAATTCGTGTGATTTTAATTCTGTTATAAGATAGCTTAGAATATAATAGTTGTTTATTAAGAGAATTGTGTAATTATTTTTTTTGATTTACTAAAAAGTTTCTATCTTTTAAGTTTTGAGTATTTTTACTTCAGTAAATCTTTTGACATTTATGATCAGATAGCAGATGTGTGCAAGAGAATGATAATATTTTCTCTTATTTTCCTTATAAAGTATTCTCTTAAAACGCTTTATGCAGTCTTTAGAGTTTCTATAGTATTATTATTTGTTAATGTTTTTTGGTTTATTAGATATCAAACATATTTTAATAAATGAGTAAATATTCCTTTATGTGATGATGAAAATAGTTTTAAAACCAAAATACTGTTTTTAATTTTTCATAATCGTAAGAATTTTATTACATATTTTTTTTCGAATCCAAGAGGATGGTTGATTATTTTCATGAAGACAAATAAAGATACTCTCTGGGTAAAATAATTTATTTAATGAGTTTTTTTTTGTTTCTTAGGATTTTAACATTTAAAAATATTTTATCAAATATTTTTTACACAAATTATTTTACGATATTTTATCCCCATATATTTACCAGGTCTAGCACTTTTTGTATTGGCTTTAATATTCTTTTTAGTTGCATTTTTCAATTATAATTAATTTATATCCTTACATGTAGCTAACCGATTTTATCTAATTAATCTTTTTTGCATAAATTTTCAAGTATACCTTTTCAATTGCCAAAGCCTGCAAGGTAAGGTAAATTTAGGCAATCAATAGAAGATGCGGAGAGGTTTTGGGGGTGATGCGCTTGCAATATCTTACGTTTAGTATGTATAATTAAAAACATATATTATTAATGTTTTTTATGAGCATGTATTAATATTTTTTAAGGAACGTGGCAGTAAATCACACATCTCCTCTGCTTGTCCTATATCCTCTCCTGTTGTTATATGTTTTTCTTTTGCCAGCTCACCTTCTGAAATGACCCTTTATGCGAATTAGTCTCACCTCCTGACTTGTTTGATATTCAGAAAATTTCAAAAACTGATTGGCCGGTTGAAGAAATTTTAATTCTACAAATAAATTATTGTGGGATTATTTTATATACAACTCAATTGTAATTTTAAAAGGGAAAATCACAAAGGACATACTCTTTAATTTAAAGATAGTTGCTTTCATGTATGTAATTTCTAGGATAGGACAAGAAGGTATATTAATGATATCTGTATAAATTTACAATTCTTAGACAACAAGAAAACTTATTTTTAGTTAGGTAAAATTAAAAATGATGTTTTTTAATTAAGATAAATTATAAATGTAAATTTTTTAATAAAAAAGCACTACTTAATGATTGTATTATGTCTCTTTATAAAATATTAATATTTGAAATAAATCTGGGTTACTAAAAAAATTAACTAGTTTTGTATTAAAACTAGAAAGAAGAAAATATTTAATCATAAATTGCCTTGATTTTCTCATATAATTTAACATCCTCATCATAAAATTTCCCATCAAAAATACACTCTAAACATTTAACCCCCTTAAAACTCATCTCAAAATTACAATCAAACAAATCATTCAACCTTTTTACTAAATCTTTTAGCTTAAAAGATTGTTCAGAAGTAAGTTTAATACTCAAAATGATTCTTTCTAATAAAAAAGTGTCTAGAATTTTATTGCACATTCTTTCCAAATAAGAAAAAGAAGTACATTTCTTAAACAAAGAAAGAATGTTAGACAAATCAATCACAAAAGAAACAACGGTGTTTTGGTCAACGTAATTAAAATTTCTAATATTTCTAAGTTTAGAATTTACTTCGTCAGACAAAAGTTCTTTTATTGTTTTAAAATTCTGTTGATTAAAAATGAAAAAATTGTTTTTTGTTTTTTGTAGAACTGAAAAATTCAATTTAGGATTAATAATCAATAATTCATTCTCTTCTGATTGTAGAAAGTATTTGTATTGTTCTATTTGAGAATAAATCTCACAAAGTAAAATAATCTCACTTTCTGAGCTAAATCTCATTTCATCAACAAACATTTCGTAAGAATCTTTTATATTTGTAAGTAAAAATACCAAAACTTCAACAAAGTTACTTTCTAAAACACCAAATCTTTTACAAAAATGAAATGTTTCTTTGGTTATCAATTTGTATTCTTCAAACCATTTCTTATAACTTAATTTATGAATCTTATTGATTCTTTCTTTGATGCTATTTTGTTCTATTTTTAGTAAAATTTCTGTATTTTCTTTTAATTTAGGAATATACTCTTTGTACGATGACATTGTTTCTTTAAGAAATTTATTAATCTCATTAATGTAAAGAATAAATTCATCATAAAAATGCCATACCAATTTTCTTTTCTGGTCAGTCTGTAAAATATAAATTTCTCTTAATTTAATTTTGATTAATTCTTCTACCTTTTCTAATAATTTAAAAAAATCTTTCTTAAAAATCAAATACAAACTGAAATAATCAAATAATTGCTCTTTTAAAAATTTAAACAACCATTCAGGTTTGTCCAACCTATTAGTTTCTTTGTCAGATAAAAAATGAAATGTAAATTTATCACTTATTTTTTTAAAAAAATAATCATCAAAAAATTGTTCAGAAAAAAATGATTCACAAGAAATTAATAATTTAAAATAATAAAATGCAAAGTTAAGTTTCTTTCTTTTAAAAAGGTTCTCTTCGATCAATGATTCTATTTTTTCAATTAATTCTTCCTTTTTTTCTTTATAAATTTTATTTATCTCATTTTTTAATAATTTATTTTCATAATTTTTTAATTTTTTAAATGAATTAAAAATAGAAAATGAAATAAAAAAATTTAAATTTTCTATTTCTAAAATTTTTTCTTCTAATTCTCTTTTTAAAATTATAAATTGTTTTTCCTTCCTTTTTTCTTTATGTTGAGTTAATTTTTCTTTCAATTCAACTATTTTTTCATTTCTTTTTTCTAAATTTTTTTCTAAGATTTCTTTTTTATTTTGTATTTCTATTAATTCATGCTTTATTTTATTTATTTCTAAAGAAATATTTGTTACGTTTGATGAATAAGTTTTCTCCAATGATTTTAATTCTTTTAATTGATTTTCTAAATGTTCTTTTATGGATTGTAAATCCTTTATTTCCATGAGGATAAATAAAAAATATTATTTTAATTTATTAATTTAATTATTTTTAAAAAAAGGAGCAAATAATATAAAAAAATAATTTATTTATAAACCCTCTCTTTAGAAATATATT
>JAOTAV010001088.1:0-10029 GCA_026546445.1 Cyclargus thomasi | reverse complement strand
CGGACGTTGTTCGTAGAGTCCACATCCTGAGGATGCCTCGGTGTTGGGGCGAAACGCGCGTCGAGGTTCTCAACCCGCATTTTTACTTAATTTTCGCGGAATATTGCTAAAAATCTTAATTTACTAAACTTAAGCATAGCATCATATCAATCATGTTACATAATTAAAAAACAAGAGGTTTACTGGTTTCAAACCGCCACTATTCCTATAGGCATATCCCCAGTAGCAGTCTTCCACGGTGTGTTTTTCCCGTCACTTTCTGTGACGCACAGTAAACTTCCAGAAAAAACTGTTGTCTGCAATATTTCTGAACTATTACGACTTTCAAGCCTTCAAGAAGAGTAGACACTCGGTCTATTGTTGACGGTAGTTGCTCCCCATGTCGCAATCTTTTTGCACGTAAATCCCTTGTTGTAAACATATATTATATAAAAAACCTATGATATATCAACCACGGTGTTTGTTTGCTAATCGTATTATGATGACACAAAATGCGTTATGGCGCGACAAAAGCTTTATAGTAACAATATAGAGTCAGATCTTAGAACAGTGCGCGATCTTGTTATATGCTAACACATTTTCTTTCATAGCAAATGAAATGTACCGACTAGTTTGCGTAACATCTCGTTTCTTTGTGACTGACCCTTGAACTATGTAATATTCCTCCACGTGCAAACTTAAACTTAACTAGACGAAGTGAGCAATGAGCACAACGTGATAAACGACTATTTTCTTGTGCAAACAACGTCGGGATATCCTATAAAATCCGTCCAAATGATCCTTTGTAAAAGTTTTTTCCTCGAAAACACCCAGCTCCACTTAAGTTCCATTACAGGTGAGTCAGATTATATAAACGTCTCGAAACACTAGGATAGCCTTATAAAAGAATGCTTTTAGAAGTTGCGGGAGAGGAAACTTTTCCAATTGATAATAATTTTCATTGTGATGCAACACAAAAGCGAGCAGAAAAGTATGAAGTTCTGAAATAAATTCTTAATTTAAGAGCTGACTGAACGCTATCTGAAAGGAAAGTCCGGATTAGAAGAACAAAGAGCAGCTCTACTCATTGCGGGGTATAATTTTTTGTTCAATTGTATTTCCTTGTTTACCGTTCACGAATATTATTAGGTCGGCCACAAACTTTTGTTAGCCCACAAATAGGGTCTATTAATTGTTATACTTAGATATCCTTCAATTTATTGTTTGTACGCCAATGGATCTGATGGCACGGCAGTAGCATCGCCAAGTCGAACGCGAAGCAAACACTGCCGCACCATCTTTACAGGAACCATTTCGACGGATTTTCAGTCCCCTATTTGGAACCTCTGGGTAATACAAGAAAACTGTTTTTTTTTAATCCGAAATTTCAAGCCTGTAAGTCATTTAGTTCTGAAGTTAAGCGATGGCAAAGTTTCTCATTTTAGACACTCTCTCACTTATGACCATCAAAATAGAACTACTACTTCCCATGAACTTTGAAAGCTGAAATTTGGTACAGAGTTAAGGTTTAATGGTTACATAAAGGGACAACTATAACAACTAGAATAATCATTTTATTTTGTTTCGAATTTAAATTTGGCAAAAACCTCATCTATTTTGACGACTGTTGTAGTGATATTTTAGTTTTGTACCTCATGAGATAGGAAGTAGCTCTAGATAGCGGACCCCTTTTATTAAAAAAAAAGTCCAAGTCTCGATTGAGCTGCTTATTTCTCTGTACAAGGTAATAAATAAATAAAATAAAAATTATTTATTTCTAAGTAAATTTGAAACAAATGTTTTCAAAATGTCTACATGTTGAAACCGGCGTAAGAAACTAGCATAAATGCAATCTAGACAAAGGCGTGCCATGTCAAAGGTTCAATATTGCCATTTGTTTATTATTATATGAGAAACAAGCAGCTTAATCGAGACTTGGCCTGTTTTTTTACAGAATGGTTTTGGTGGGATTGAGAACTTTATTGGTCCACTAATTCCATCAGTGTATCAGTAAGATAAAAGTTGTTGATTATAAGCTAGTGGTAATTAGTACAGACATAAAGAAATTATATCGATGTCTGTATTATCATTGTCGATGACAAAATACGATCCTTAATCCCTGAAGAGGGGCAGAATGGTTTTAACCATATTGTAAAGTAGCTTTTACCCGCGGCATTGTCTGCGTCCATGGTAGTATTTAATCGGAAAATAGGATTCTCATATCAAATCTAAGACAACTAAAACCTTTCCTTTATATACCGAATATTATCAAACGTGAAGAGATCATGTATACCGCATATTTCACGTACATACACATACTCTCCTTAAACTTATATTGTTATAAATTTATTTGGTGGTTTAATTTTGATGAAAACCTTATCGGAACGCAAAGTTTACAGAGCACATATTTTGTTCAATATTTTCACAGTTCTAATGAGAAAACTTTGGCTTGTTTTACAATACTCGACCAAATGGGATAATTGGTGTTTAATATTAGCTAATTAAATGTATATAAGTAAACAAGTACATTGAGTTGAAGTTATTAACTTTTAAATGTTAATTAAATTACTTATTTTGCTTACCAAAACACAACAGCTGCTAAATGTAAAATAACAATACACAATGGTTTTATTAAATTCAGATAACACTAACTTTTGCCCGCGACTTCGTCCGCGGACAGGACGATTTCGACAAAACTTTTTATCGGCATTCAAAGGGATGTGAGAATTTTTTAGATTCACAAACCAAGACGGACAGGACAACGTCTATCGGGTCCGCTAGTTTTATTATATAAAGCAGAGGAGGCCCTTGTGTAGGAAATCCTGCACCAGATTTTAAGTTGTGAGAAGACAAATACATCTACGAAAACCGCATTTAAAACAAATCAGTAGTTTTCATAATAAAGATGAAGTTTCATACAAACTCTTACCCCCTCTTTGTCCCCGTAGAAGGGTGGGGTTTGGTGGAATTTTTTATACACCAGATGTTAAGTTGAAAGAAGCCAAATCGAATCAGTAACTTTCGTATTAAATAAGAAGTATGATATAAAATCTTAACCTCTCTTTTTTCCCCTTAGAGTGGTGGGGGGAAAACTTTTATACACCAAATGTTATGTTGGAAGAACACGAATATAACTGTGGAAACCGCATTAAAATCGAATCAGTAGTTTTCATGTTGGAGAAAAAATTTGATATAAAATTTTACCTTCTATTTGTGGAAGGGGGGGGGAGAGAAAACTATGCACCTGATTTAAAGTTGGAAAAAGACAAATACTTCTGCGAAAACCGCATTCAAAGGAATCAGTAGTTTTCATGTTAAAAAAGAAGTTTGATACAAACTCTTACCCCCCTCTTATGTCCCCTTAGAGGGGGGGGGAAATTTTTTTTGAGCTAAATGTTAAGTTGAAAGAAGACAAATACGTCTGCGAAAACCGCTTTTAAATCGAATCAACAGTTTTCATGTTAAAGCAGAAGTTTGATACAAACTCTTACCCCCTCTTTTGTCCCTTTGGTAAGGGCAAAATTTTATACACCAGATGTTAAGTTGGAAGAAGACAAATACAACTGTGAAAACCGCATTCAAATCGGATCAGTAGTTTTCGCGTAATGCTAGAACAAACATACAGACAAAAAACTAACTACATTATTGGCTTCTATATCGACGTAGAAGACCCCCGCTTATTATTTTTTGAATATCTTTGATGTACAGAATTTTCATTTCTACAGTTTTATTATTAGATAACATATTTGTAACGCTAGACAAAATTCTAAAGATACGCGTAGTTGAAGATGATGCAGGAAGGATGCGACAATATTTTTCCCTTACCTAATAATTTAACAGATGCATATTATTGTAAATTACCTGCTTTATTATCTTGCTATAGAATACACAGTTTTTTGTATGTAATCGATTTCGCGTTGCTAAAACCTCTCATATATTCAAAAAGCGAGAGTTTTTAAATGGTTAGATATTCGCTTCTTCCCTTCATGTCTTCAGTTATTTAGTAGTGTAGCTTAGTATTTATTTCACAATATTATAAGGATAGTCGCTTCTCACCTCGTCTACTTTCGTTTCCGTGTGAACGGACCCTAAGGTAACGTCATTAAAGCTAGTATATGAAGGTACACGACTCTTGTCTATAAACTGGCGTTTTTATACGAAGTCTGCTTTACAAGTCCTATTATTAGAATTCCTTTGATATTCAGTATAGCATAAAAGCACGTATATCTTATCTCTACGTTACAGCCCATAAAATTACAGTCTTTATTTCTATACTTAGGGAGAGTATGAATACTTTTTTAACCGACTGCGCCAGAAGGAGGGTTATATTTTTCGAGAGTATCCTCGCTACCCGTGGCTTAGTCGAGATTAAAAAGTACCCTTTGTGTTAATCTAAGATACCAGCTAGCTATGGAGCTAAAAGCGTAAGGAAGTAACGAACATAGACACTCACAAACTTGCACATTTATAATCTTAGTAAGAAGTAAGATTAGATAAGATTTGGCACGCTCTGCAGCCTAGACGGCTTGATGGATATCGGCTTGAGTGGTGTCGTTAGATTCGTATTTACTGTGAGAGTGATACTAGATAGAATACCTATTGTGCTAGTTATATCAAAATAAAAAAAAAACAAAATGGTGGCTTTTTGGCGCCAAATTCGAATATTGCATTGTTTAAATTGCAACGGTTCCTGCAGTAGGGCTTTCTGTTTTTAGGCATTTAGCTTGTTACTAAACATACTGCAACTTGCAATATAGCGTGGTCTTTCACATGTAAGTAAATGGTTGTGCATATTATGAAAATAATAGAGAAAAATAAAATGCATGCTTCCAATACTTTTTTGAAGAAGCACTGGCTGTATGTAGGTGTACAATTACTAGAATGCAATGGAATGCAACTTAGTTTATGCAATGGCATTCCAGTGGCCGATAGCATTATTATAGTAGCAACCAGCGCTGGATTAGATCCCTAGATTGGAATTATGTATCCGGCCTTTATTTTTGCTCGCGGCTTCGTGGAATTCGAAAAATTTAAATATTAGTAATCTTATGAGCTTTCCAAGTTTCAAAGTTCAAAAAGAAGTCAAGAGTCAAAAATCTAATAGATTGGTTGCTTCATTACGAAAGAAAGGACAAATTCACACTGTCCATACTTCCATACTTATCTTACAAATAGGATTATTTGTTTGTTAATTTGTTTATTTGTCGTTCCTTCACGCTATACCGAAGCAACAGAATTGATTTTCGGCACAGACTTAGTTGAAAGGATGAAGAGTATCATAGGCTACTTTTCATCTTTGAAAAACATAATGTGTTCAAAATATTGGTATTTTTATACGCGTACAAAGCCGCAAGCAAACGCTAGTTATAATATTAGTATGGATAGACATCTTTTTGGCACTCGTATCTAATATCACTTCATTTTCCGTTTTGGGTTCGGTTTAGGAAGTCATTACGATATTACTCTCTCTACTTTACGTAACTTATATCAAAGAGAGTGCAGTTTTTATTACATTAGAGAGCGCAACTGTAATACGAGGTGGATTTATAAATTAACTAGCTTTTTCGCGACTACGTCCGCGTGAAACTTTATAAATTATCCCGTTTATTCTATTGCTGGCTTCTATTGGTCGTAGCGTGATGTTATATAGCCTTACTCGATAAACGGACTAAGCTACACAAAAAGAATTTTTCAATTCCTGCCAGTACTTCCTCAGATTAGCGCGTTCAAACAAACTCATCAGTTTTATATTATTAGTATTTATAGATAAATAAATAAAAATTTCTTTGTATTTCCTGACTGAGCCAGAAGGAGGTTTTTGTTTTTCGGGAGTGTGTATGTATGTAATTATGTATGTACGAACGTATAATTGTTTGGCACTAGCTGCAGCCTAAGCGGCTTGATGGATTTTAACGTATGAGGTAACGTTAGATTCGTCTTGATAGCGCAAGTGATACTGGGTACATTAAGAAATTAAAACTCAAAATGGCGGATTATGAAGTTAACATTGTGAGGTTCCAAATTTTTTTTCCGCCAATTTAAGTCGAGTTCATTTTGATACCCTATATCAAAATGAAGGGCTTAAAAAGCTATTCTAGAAACAAACCACATAACTTAATGCTTAAATTGTCCCTGTTGTCTAATACATAAAACTCGTCAATATATAAAACTCGGCCCACCCGGCCCCCACCCTTTATAAGCCTTTGATTATTTGGTAAATTATATTCTTCATTTTAAACTTGATAGTCGATCTTACTTTTTTTAAACTTGATACCAGCTATCTGCTATATTAAGCTCTATATCAAGGATCTCAGAAATATCAAGGCTAGTACCAACTTTAAAATAATGAGGGTTGTATAGTCTTCGGTAATAATTTAAGTCTAGAATAAGCTGCCTGAAAAGAACAGTGTTTCAGTTAAGAGGGTTGTGTACCAAACGGTTTCCATACAACGGGCCATAACGTTTTCCACCCTCTAAACCTTCACCCAAAGTAAGGATTTTGTAGTATGTAGTAGATATACCTCAGAACTAGGCTTATATGTTTTTATTTTATTCATATTTATTGTAGATTTGAAAATATTGTGATATATCTGTTTTGTATGAAATCAAAAAAATGAAAATTATTACTCTAGGTAAGGGTTTAGAGGGTGGAAAACGTTATGGCACGTTGTATGAACACAACGAAAACTAAAGATGAACTAGCTTTATCGCATTTTTTGTACTAGAATTCAAACAATCTCATTAATTAATCAACAAACTCTGATTCTATATTTTCATTCGACATCCAAAAAAGAAAAAGCCAAAGCCGCGTTCGTCTACTTTCCTAATTATAAATCGAAAAAAGTTTTTTATCGAAAATGTCAGTCGAAAAATTCCTAGCACAAAACTAATTTCGATTGAACTTTGCCCCAAATTTTTCGTTTACCGACTAATTAACTCGATCAGAATTTGATTACAGACATGTAGATTTTCTTTTATTTGATACCGAGCGAAACATGGAAAAGTAGTGTTCTGTTGATTAAAGTATTCTACTATACAGTGGATTAATACGTGATTCAGTAAATGTGGTTTTAGCAATGATAGAAACGTCGGTGGAGCTTGTGTGTGGCTTTTGAGTAATTAAAAATAGCCCTTTCATTCCTTGTGCTTAGGTTAGAATGGTCCGGAGCTTCAATTTGATGATTAACCTCGGGCTTTGCATTACAGGATATGAATTCCCACATATCAATCAGCTGAAAGCTCTGAAGACTGAAAGCTTATTTACCGACACCACTTCGAGTAGTAGGCGACATCAGCTATCAGATTCACAAGCTTTTAGTGTGCATTTTTTCTTTCCCAATTCGTAGACTGAAAATTTTTACTATGCTTTCGCTCATGTTTGGCAGTATGGTACATTAATCCTGTGTCAAATTTCTATACAAACCGTGATTGTCAACAACAAAGTGACATCACGACACTTTGTTTACAATCGCGTTTGTATGGAAATGATAAATTTGAAAGAGGGTTAATGAACCATACCGCCAATCTTGAGCGATTTGACAATAAGTTAATAATACGCGATTTTATCAGGAAGCCTTTTTGTTAATCCCGACATTTCCGCAACAGTCATTAATCCTATAGCTTGACCACAACCGCAGCACCACGCTCTAGAAACGTGGGACGGGGCGGGGGACGGATAAGAATACTACAGCCTAGAGGCTGTGACGCTAGAGCGTTGACGGTCAACTGACAGAGTAGCACGACCGGTAACCTTGGTAACCCTTCCCCACCGTGACGCTCTCATACCCAAGGTGCGGTACAGCTTTGAGAATCGTCTCAACGCTATACCGCACACCCTGAAACAACGGATAGCGATCGCCGTCCAACGAGGCAATGCTGTCAGTTTGCTGGGTACTCTGCCAGATGGGGACCTGGGAAAGTTTTTCTTTTTATAACTTTATTTTTTAAGTCTGTATATTGTTAGTATTTATTGTAGTTTTTTTTTAATTTTTAGTTTACCTATAATGATATACAAAATAATGTTCAGTTTAATAAAAACACATATTGCCATCTAATCGGCTGTGAATGCACTTACTGTCAGGGTGAAAACACCATGCAGAAGCATATATTCCGAAGATGTCATCAATTATAATTAATGAATCTTCGAAAAGTTGAAGTCCTTCAGCTTTTTGAAGAGCGCCTTGGTGATTGTGGTTTTTAATTTGATTGCGGAATTGGCTCATTATCTATGACCTTCAGTGTCAAAATTCTAAAAAGTTAATTCTAATAACCAATAAATAAAGTTTTCAAAAATTCCGTATTTACTAGCTCTTGAATTACTCGGCGAAATAATACAAAGTCTACATTAACCGTTTTTGTTAGTGCGTGAAAAGACGCGCAGGGCAAGCAAGGCGTTTGCAAAAACCCGACGTTTTCCGCTTTAAAAAAACTTTTTTGTGAATAGGACCTTTTTTATGAAAAGAAAGAAAACGTTCTCCTGTTAAGTTCGCTTTGTGCAATTGCGCCCTTATTCGTAGGATACGCCGATATAAGTCTAGCGATCGGCTACTAAGCCCATAGTGAGCTATGCCAAGCAAAAGTATTCTGTCTCTGTTTTCAAATTCAATGCTTTTAAATCTAAACTAATTATACCACAGCAAAACATGATAAAGGATAATGGTAGTAAAGAGCGTGTCACTATTCATTTAATACCTTTGCGTGACTTAAAAAGTCCGCAAATGACAATATGACATCGCATAGGGTATCATTGTAAATGAAACCCTGTGGACGACGATGCAACTGTATTCATTTTTATTTAGCTACAAACCTATTTAGACCCGATAATATGAAGCTGAAGAGTTTGTCTGTTTGTTTGTTTGAACGCGCTAATCTAGGAACTACTGGACGGAAATGAAAAATGATGAGGAAGGCTATAGAACATCACGCTACGACTTTATTTACTAAATATAGTAAAAAACCTGATGGAAAGCAACTGCCTTCGCCCATGGACACTTGTAACATCAGAAGAGTTGCAAGTGCGTTGCCGGCCTTTTTAATGAAGGCTACGGGAATAAGGATAGGGAATGAGGAGAGGTGACGTTTGGTCTACGGTAAGCTCGATCACTGGACCAAATACAGCGCAACGCTATTATACACGCCAGTTTTCGGTAAGGCCGTGGTATATCTCAGATCGAGCCGGCCTATTCGTACCAAAGCATGGCTCTCCTACGGCCCATTTCTAGATCTGCCTAGTTGTGTGTGTTCGTGTATCTCCGGAACCTCACTTTTTTGTTAAAATATGTATTATTGTTCAATTAAGAGAATACCCACAAGTTTCGTCAAAATCAAATTAGTATAGTTTCTGAGAAAGGTAGAAAGTTATTTTATGAGTACAATTTTTAAGTCTGTTTTTTTTAAATAATATATATCATAAAATTCAAACACCAGGGTGTTCGTTAAGCATACAAAATTGTTACTTCTTTTTTGTCAGTTGACGTCGGTTAAAATCATATTAGTTCTCGTAGTAGTTAACGTAGTCTAAGATCAGTTTATTTAACACTTTAGCGGGAAAACAACAGGAATTCTACACAATGCTGGGTCATTCTATAGATTACGTAGGCAAAATATGTAATAAATAATGATACATATTTATAATATTTTATACATTGCCTAAACGCACCACGATTTCTATTATCTAGGCATTGTATAAAATGTCTGCTTAGCAAAACATCGTTTCCTCAAACATCGCCAAAAGAAAGAAACGTAGTAACGAGAATCAAAATAGCAGAAAGAAATAGGGGGAGGAATAGCGTGACACGCTGATAGTTCTGTCAAACGGGAATTATACGTAGTGATTATATATGGAGATTCGAAGTACAAATACGGGGTGACTCAACAGCAGGGGCGTTACATATATTCGCATCCGCAAACGTATCTGATAAAATAGGCAACTAGTTCGTTATTAATAGGGAATATGCATGATTCTTTATTATTCAATTAAATAAATCTTACGTTATTGAAAAACGATGTAGTACAATCAGTTTTTTGATAAAATTGAAAACAACAAAGTTA
>JAOTAV010001087.1:0-10029 GCA_026546445.1 Cyclargus thomasi | reverse complement strand
TATTTCTTACTTATTACTAGAAGACGGGACGAACCTGAAGTCCACGCGAACGAAGTCGCGGGCAAAAGCTAGTACAGTAATAGGTTCTACAAGAAGCGCATAACTAACATTTTAGAAACTGACAGATTTTTGTGTAAATGGACGCTTTGGGGCCGGAAAAATAATTTGATATTAAAATGATGTGGATTTAATGTGTAGCTAGATTGACAAGCTAGATATTGAAATCGCTAAATCACAACGTTTATCAAAATTTTCTGGGAAAATGTATCTCCTCGGAAGTGTAAAATGTTAGTTATTCGCTTTTTACACTTATGTCTTAATTTTTTTCATTGAATACACACTGAATATTATAAACGCGAAGGAGTGTATACTATCTGTCTGTCTTGTGCCGGAGTCATTTAGTTTTAAGGTGGGTACAGTGTACACGTCGCCGGACTCTTCAGGATAAAAAGTATGCTACCTCCCTCATAGATCATCTCTGTGGCAAATATCTGCAAATCGGTCCCTCGCCTTTATCGAAAAGGGAACAGATAAACATACAGACAGGTGGGAAATTAGACTGATAAATATATAATACTCATTATTTGAATTTGTGGACTTAAACATAAGCGCATATTTATTTGTGTGACTGAATGACGTTGGTAGCTTCGTTTGTCACACGGGAAACGTAAATTTCTCCGGGATAGAACCTCTCTCCTCGACAGGATTCAAATTATCTCCATACAGAATTTCATCAATATCGGTCCAGTGGCTTAGGCGGGAAAGCATAACATACAGATAGACAGAATTTCGCATGTATAATATTAGTAATCCATACTGATATTATAAATTGGGAAGTGTGTTTGTTGGTTTATTTGTTTGTTTGTCCTTTCTTCACGTCGCAACGGAGCAACTTTATTACGTGGTTTTTTGTGTGAAGTTAATTGGGGGGCTGGAGAAGTATAGGTTACTTTTTATCCCGGAAAAATATATGGTTCCCACGTGATAAACTTATTTTGGCGCAACGGATATGGAAGTATAGTATGGATTACTACAGCAGTGAGTCCGGGTAGTAAAGTTAGTCAGAGTACGGAGTATAATTAATTTACCATGAGTTTAAATCAATTAATTTTAAATTTTAAAATTGACGAAATTTTTTGTATGTCAAAATTTTACAGCGCCTCTAGCGCTCACTTGCGGAACTAAAATTGCCATACTAAAATTTACGTAGTCGGTATCGAGTATCGATAAATACTGGTGCTTCAGACTCGTGGTAGAGCTGCAGGTGCGCGGCGCCACGGGACGAACAATGCGATATCGTCGAGTTATAGCGCCGCTGCGCGCGCTGTTGCCTACGACGACACGATAGGACGGCGGTATGCTGTAGAGAGCTATTGAGGGATATTATTATTCGATGGGTGTATGTCAAAATACGGCGGCCATATTGGGCGGACAATGAAATGTCAGATGCCCGACTGTCAAGTGTAACTACGAAAAGAAGTATGTAAGGAGTTTTGTGATAACAGTTTTGAAATTGTTTTTGCAATTAAAGACACAGCAGGCTTCGTGTTGCATGTTTATTTATTAAACGTAAATTTTGCTACTGACAAGTGACAATTTGACAGCCGTCGAATGTTTCTTTTTTCGCCGCCATGCGCGCTGTGATCGAATCCTAGTTTCTCCAACATAATGGACGCTGTTAAGCATTTGTGTGTTGTTCAACGAAAACTCAGATTTGAGTTATGAATACAATATTATTTTTTATATCATGTGAAATAATACTGCATTCATAACTCATAATCTAACTTAGAATATATACTATAATAATTATAATAATAATATCTATTAGGATTAGGATAACACATAAAATGCTTAATAGTGTCCAATAATTATACTCTGCGCTCTGCGAATTTACAACAAATTGTACTAAAATTATTTAAAAGGTTTAAACTTTGAACACTTTTTAATAACTTTCGTATTATTCGGAATACAAATTAGTTGAGTATATTTAGAGTGTTTTTACATTATTGTGTTGGGTGCCAATCGGATATTGGAAGAAATTAAATGTTTGAAATATGCACCTGTCTTTCACATTTTCCGGTCCGATATCGGGGGTGTCCGATTGTATCGACTATCGACTGTCGAACTCGACTATTAGAGCCCCAAACCGATGTCAGATCGGATCTATGAATCTAAGCTATGACAAATAATCGACACTCTTTGATTCTTATCATATACATTTGCTATTATAAATTAAACTGTATATATTTTTAAATAAAGTTTATTGACATCAACAAAACTTAATCATGTGCATTTAAAATTTATTTGTGTAGTCTTCTAGAAGTTTCATATTATATTTTCTAATTTACTGCAACATGATTGTGCCAGACAAATAGGTATAATCAGAGAAATAGATTCATAGGCAGTTGGCGAAACCATAAAAATTGATTAAGTTGTGTCAAGGATTAGCTTAGTAAAGCTCGATTGAACGAATTTATGGTAACAATTTTTAATGCATTTATACAATATTTATACAATGGTAACAATTTTTAATGCATTTTCTTCTTTGTAGCCTCAAAATGGCTACAGCATCTTAACCCAATGCTAAAAAAAATATAATATTATGTTGTTGTTAGTTTTACCTCTCTAATCTATCTGTATGTATCTACAGTAGTATTAAGAGCTGTCTTAACGAACCCTCGAGTAACCACAAAAACAGCAGTATCGGCTCCCCTACCATAGGTTCCGTGTCACATACCTCGTCCCTGCGAGACGTCGCGACCACCCGCGCCGCTACACGCTATCCGCTGGATTTACAGCGCGACCCGCAGACCGCTCCCGATAACGACAGGGGAGATACTACTGCGTATTATTATAGTGTATGTCGATTAACACCCGCGGGTTTGCTCGCATTTAATAATTAAGGGCCGTTTCACCACTTCCGGATGAGTGTCGGATCCACAATTCACTCGACAAATTCTCCATTCTATATCTGTCAGATAAGGATGATGTGGATGTGGAATGTGGATGTACAGGACTTATCACGAAGTAGTGCTACAGACCCTGAAATCCAGTTTTATAGAGCATAGCGTTCGATTTTTGTGGGTCGAATAACGACGTTAGAAAGATGTTATTTCTAAGTGTGGTTAGCAAAATGCAGGCTGATTATCTGATTGACAAATAAGATAATTCGTTGGACGGGGATGGGTCGAGAGACTAAAGGAACAGAGAGTACCTTAGTGTACTGCGCACACACTACAAAAGATTTTTTTTGTGCCTATTCTGTCCCACTGCTGGGCAAAGGTCTCCCCCATAGTCTTCCACTCTAAACAAATGGGAAAAGGAATCGTGACTTAACTTGTTCCAATTGTACAATCCATCGAGCCGTTTAGCCTGCAGAGCGTGCCAAACAATCATACATACATGAATACGTACGCACATACTCTAGAAACACATAATCTTCCTTCTAGCGCAGTCGGGTAAGAACATACCCTCCTTCTAGTACAGTCGGGTAAAAACAAAACAAATACAATTATTACAGAACTCACAGCGTCGACAACGAATTCGATCGCGTCAATAAAACCAATCGTAAAAGATACAATTCAAATCAATACAACATTGGGACCGAACTCATTTTTATGAGTGGCAACACTTAGATTAATAACTGTCACGGATAAGATACTGTCAATATATTTGTAGGCAGAACACAGAAATGCGCTTGTCGTTAAAGATATGATGGCCACACACGACGGTGTTCTCACGGACTCGGACGGGTGATAAGCCATGAATCTACAATACTAAGACACTTATGAGTACGCGAGCATGCGGTGACCATGATGCCTAGAGTGGATAGGACAAATTATTACTTGAACTCGCTATTAACTACTTGAACGATTCAAAGTCATATACATAATTATTATTTAAATTAAAGATATACAAAAAACGCATAAAAATTATCTGATAAATCGATTTATATTGCTAAGAGTGTATCTTTTACTTAACTTCGTGTCATCAAATGAATTTTTGAATTTTTACTTATTTGGTAGTGAACGACACAGGGCATCCTAGTGTGAAGATCAGTGATTGAAAAGAGTATACTGTAAAATGTTGGAGAGAAAATAAAGATTTGTTTCATGCTTGTTTTCGTTTTTTTATAGTATACGTTTATCATAAGAGACGTCAGCGCCTAAAACACTTAAAAAACCTGCCTACTATTAAGAAAATCCCATAATTTACATTTAACATGGCTCCTCCGATGTCACTACAACTAGCTCGCTCGTCTTTTAATTCGGTAGTTAATTTTTATTTTTATTAGAAAAAAGTAATTACGTGTATATTTATTAACGATAACTTACATCCAAACAACTTTACACCCACGAGACTGATATTAAACAGGGAGTCATAAAATAAATATTTACGGCAATTCATGTTATAACACTTTCGTCTAAAGTTTACACATTGTAGATTAAACATCACGCTAATACAGCCATTAATGTAAATTTGTTTCGATGTTTTTTGTATTGTCTGTTTATCATCATATCAAATACACTGAATGGGGATAAACAGGTGATGAAAGTTTGTAAAAATAATTATTAACGCAAAACGAAACGGCTGTCAAAATCTAGTTTAATATTTATTTGCTCATAATGGAACTAACGGTTTAATGGGGGCAGGACAATCACATCGAATCAAAAACATTAAAAACATTAACGCTTATAGTACCACTGACCACATTGATTTACTGATTGACGACGACTCTGATATACGACAGACTCTTGATCCCGTTTTTATAGATCGTAAAACACTTTTTATGACTAAAGTTCTAAACGCTTTCAATCATATACAAACAATTGTTAGAATAATAGAATATGTTACGGTCTATGAATTAGTGGCACCGTCTCAAAAGTATCTCACAATCGTTTTGTATTAAAATATTAAAATTATAATACATTACTGTAAATACATGATTATTAATTAATGATGACAATAAAATTTTTGATGTCCAAAAAACTTAATTTCAGAAACCGTTGCAATTCAAACAACGCAATATTCGAATTTGACGTCAAAAGTCCGCCATTTTTCAACAAATTTATACAGTAAATTCGAATCTAACGACATCTCCACCACCAGCCGTTCAGTCTGCAGACAATTATACTTACATACACAGATATATACATGCTCTCGAAAAACATAACCCTCCCTCTGGCGCAGTCAGACAAACAATCAGGATAAGACAAAATCTGCGCACCCGAAATTTCATAAGCACAACATTTCTTGCAGCTATTGCTGATTAACAAAAACATAGAAAAGTAAAAAAGCATGAGATGGTTTGTCATTTTTATCTGAGCATTGTTTTGTTGAACTGCTCATAAAGCATCTGCAATACTAGAATACTATTAGTAACAAAAGAAAAACAACCAACTACCTTTAACCGTTTAAAGCTGTTTCAAGAAAGACTTTACCCTACCTTATACCGATAGAGTTATAAAACAGTTAAATATTGTGCAAAATTTCTTTTCTGCAAAATGTTTATTGCATGTTCTTTTTGTCACATTGTTTTAGTTTAGTTTACCGTTAGATTGACACAAGGATACCATAAGCTTACTTTTTTAATTATGTATTTGCAGACGTTTTTTAGGTCGATCCTTGTTTTTTTTTGCAGCTTTCGTTTTTAGCTGCAGGGTTTAGATCTAAATTTTTATATTCAAAAATTTTGCCCTTTCCCGATCCATCCATACTGAATCGAAATGCTATTGAAAATATTTTTCAAGCTGTGTAGGTAAAGGCTGTGAATCTAAGGCATTCGGTTCCAAGATATCTATAACATTAAATTCAGCTTTGTTGTATTACTTTAAGCTATCAGATTCAATATCACCGAGAGCAATATCAAATGAGGCAACAATGAGAACCTACACAGTACCCACGCAGCCATTGTTTTTATTAATATCACCGCATAAAAAGATAAGATTACTAAATACCTTAAAGACATAACAAATTATCGTTCATTAATAAACCGTAACAGATAATAAATAACTTTGACAGCCGCTAAACGGTCTGTTTTCGCGCCATAATCCGACCTACACTAAATCTGACAGTTATCTGTCATATTCCCATGTTCCAACTTCACCTTTTAAACTTCATTGAACCTTAACACTAACATCGTAAGGTTTATTTTAAACTGGCCATTGTCTATGGCAACGGTAGCTGATCCATCATAGATAAAGGAAGGCCCGACAATTGGGTGAGTTTGATCGATCAGCAATTATCTTTTATCACTTCCGGTATTTGAATTTGGAAGCTATTTGATTGTCATCATACGTCACTTTTTGTATCTTTTGCGCGTCTATAAGAGGTATCATTTTTAATTTTTATCTCCTCCCAATCGCGATTATCATCATTTTTTTCTTTAATAAAAAAAATTATATAAATTTTTATTTTCCTCGTATGCTGACAAAGTCTGGATATAAATTGTAACACTTTTTTAATCTACTTCAAATAAAGAGGAGGTTATATGTTCGTCTGTTTATATTGTTCTATACTATTCTCGAAGTGCGCTTGAAATTTATGTTTTATTTATATTTTAAATTTGTTTTAATAATTATTATTAATAAAGCCTCAAAAAAACCCAAACTCACCTGGCATTAACGTGACCTGTTTCTAAATCATTTCGGCCTGATGATGCATTGTTCTGTCTCATCTCCGTAAAACAAAATACTGTGCCCCCTGACCCTACGTCACATAGTTTCGGAGACACAGAGAACCCGACTCAAGACGTTTGACAGCGCGAAACATTTCATAATTATTCAAACCTTGTTCCTCGTAAAATTGTCGCGACCTGTCCAGGGTTGACAAAAAACTGATTGATTTTTTGTGGATGGGTGTAGTTACCTGAGCCGTGCTAATACCTGATATTATGTTTAGTTTGTTCTTTTGGAGGCGGTAGTCATGATCGTTTATGATTTTTTTCTTTTTTCGTTACTGTAGATAATTTATGGTAGTAATTCATTATGATATTATCATATTTTATCAATACTAAGACGTGAAAAGTATAAAACCTTATCTTGTAAAACAAATGTTAGTAGTCAGTTCTGTAAACCATGAGGTGGAGTCTTGAAATAATTATGAAATTTCCGAATCAGTCAAAAGATTTAGGTATTTATTTTGCTGCTCAAAAAGTATTATTAATCATGTTTTTATGATTTTGACACTTTTCATTATTTAAAGACACTAAAAAGTAGCATGATTCACGACTCTATCTTTAGGACCTTCGTATTACACCTAAAGCCTGTAATTTTGCAATTTACCTAATCTAATCGAACTACGTAGGCAGCGCCGTTCTGACATAGTTTATAATCCTACACGTCAGTATCCTACATGCAATAGATTATCTTGGGGCTACCAAATCCTACATTTGTCAATCATTCATCAAATTTATGCGTTAGAGGCATTTTCAACGTGAAATACATGAAACAATAGATAAATACAGTAGTCGAGGATAATCATTAATACCATATACTCGTATTGTGGTGCTCTACAAGGTTATATATTTGGTCCATTGTATCTTTGATCGTTTTAAAAGGTTTTACTAAACCGCAAAATAAATGATTAAAATAAAAATTATAAATTTTTTAATTTCACTTTGGTGGGACATTAAACAATAATAGACAAATTTTTGCATGAAATAAAATGTAAAAGTCAAAAGAAAATTTCAACATCCTTAAGCTATTTTATAACTTCCCACTAAATATTTACAGAGCAACCCTATTAAAACAATGCTGTGTTTGTGTGAAATTTTAAGACAAATTGTCGAACGCCATTACCGCTGCTATGAATATTCAAAAGCTGTTTGCTCTGGTGTCGCGAGGTGAGCCGTGTGTACCATATGGGAACGAGGTGTTTCATCATCATCATTTCGACCATCATCATCATCCAAAACAAACAAAAAGAGAGAAAAGGATATGGGCGAAGAGTCCCTAGACGATAATGTTTTTTTTATTAATAAAAAAAGTGTAAAACATTATTAACATCTGCATGTTTGTACCGTAGAAAAGTTTTTTTTTACTGCAAAATATAATCTGGCAGACTGATATAGAAAAGCTGTCAATTAATCTTAAAAATCTGCAGGTTTTTCTATTATTTCGTGTTTCTAATATGGTCACGCTAAGCCTATTCATATGAATAACAAAGTATTTCTAACATAAAAAAGCGTGTTACAAAATAATCATACGTAGGAATTATATTATTTAATTCCTACGTATGATTATTTTGTAACACTTAACATTATAAAAAAAGCCGAAGCAATGGTGGTATAATGTAAAAAGCATATTTCATATTTAAGTGTAGAGTGTATAAAAACATGTATACATACTCGTATATTCATTTCATTACTATTATGTCACATAAAATATAATAGACGATAAGAAAACAGCATTAGCACTTCATTGAATCTAGTATAAGGAATGTCTCGAATCGTCACAAAATATACGGATTTAGGTAAAGCATATTTTGAATAAAATTTCTTAAATATATACGTCTAAGATCCAGGCATTAGCCGAGCATATTGCACCCAGGGCATTGTATGCAAATGCGAGGGACGTGTAACATTTTAACGAAAAAAAAAACAACTCACGGTACACTACCGAATCGTCCGCTGGGTGCATTTTATTTTATACTATCGCAAAAGCATAACACGAACACTCGACAAATGCACGCTGGAATCACCCATTCTCTTACGAAAATAAACACTAAGATCTCCGAAGATTTACCCGACTCGCCAGGATTATGTTTTTTAGAAAGTATTTATGAATGTTTGGCAAGTTCAGCAGGTTTTCGTCTTGATAGAGATAACTATAGTAATATCAGCTTATGATTGACTGTGCCTGGATTACGAAGTTATTTTTTTCAAGGAAGGAATTTCATTAGAATTCAGTAAGCTAGCAAGCAACACAAATCAATAAGTACTAACTTATAGATTCGTGTAAATAAAATAGCTTTAGTTTACTAGATACCACTTACCTGTGTTATCCTGAAAAATCCATTTAATCAAAGGACTTCATAGTTCATTGCACAGCACAATGAGCTATTGATATATTTTTTTGATTGCGTGTATGTTGTCCTTAATACTATAATTAAAAATGTTTATTTTCATTACTAGATATTTCAGACACAAAGTCTACAGGAAGCCAGAAGTACTAGCTTACTGACACTAGCTTGCTATCTTAGTTTCAAAAACTAGTGTTGCCTTAACTATAATCTCAATCAAAATCAAAATCTTTTTATTCAAAATGAGTACTTTAAGTACACTTTCTGAACGTCGAGACTACGGTGCCTACCATCGGTTCGGGAACTAACCCGGCGAGAAGAACCGGCGAAAAAAAAATTGGCACGGGTCCATCTTTTACCTAAAATGTAGAAAATAATATTCTATCTTAAAACTAATTTAACAAATAATAATTGTTTTAAATACATAAGCAATTGTAAGGCAAAATAATGTATATATAACATAAATTTATTACATAGAAGCAAGTCCTTGCAAGTTTGAGAGGCACCGTGGAAGTTGTCAAAAGATAGTTTGGGTAAGAATCCGAGGGCGCCGCGCTTGAACAATCTTCGGGTTGATTCAATGTTTCATTATATAGGGACTGCGGTGTGCAATGTTGCCTAATAACTTAATTGAACATGTTTTGTAGTTATTTGTAAGTTGGCATGCGTGTGCGGTGTGTTCCGAAATTTGATTCAGTAAACTGGTTCTTGACGTCTTGAATACGATGCCGTTTTATAAAGGTGTACCACTGCCCGCTGGTGATAACAAATATTTTAATGATATCCCAACAAAATCTTATACGTCAGCGGTCGGCAACGCGCGGCCCGCGAGTGTTTTATAGCCTTGTCCTATTAATATGAAAAAACTCAATTCCAATTGTTATCAATTACAAAAAAAAAAACTCATCTCACAGATGAACATTTTAGGAGGAGGGAGTTTTGGCGGGGATTTCAGAGAGTAACGTTGTGAGTTTTGTATTTTTTGTTAAATTTGTGTTATTTCGGTTT
>JAOTAV010001086.1:0-10030 GCA_026546445.1 Cyclargus thomasi | reverse complement strand
CACAAAATCAGTGTTATCTTTGTAGTGTATAGTTTTTGTATTGTGTACTTGTGGTGAGAGTAATAAATAAATTATTTTATTTATTTTTTATTTATTTTACATACTTCGTTAGCATCGTACGAATATTTTTAAGCGCGGAGTGTGCGTTGCTGACAATGTATGCAACCATCACTAGTCAGCATCTCGTCAGTTAATTCTATACAAGCTCAAAAGTCCTTTTTCATGACTGCTGCTGATTTCATTACAGAATTATTCTCTGTTTGGGCTTCATGGCGTAATCGATATTAAAGTATTTTGATGACAGTGTATGCGAACGAAATGTCCAAAAACAGAAAACCCGACTGCAGGAACTATTGCAATTTAAACATTAAGTTATGCTTACTTCTAGTATGGCTATTGAAAGCCCTCCATTTTCATACCCTACTGGAATTAAATGGGCAAAAAAGTTTATTGGAACGTCACAATTCTGACTTCAAAATCCGCCATTTTGATTTTTTAACGTGTCACTTGTTCTATTAAGACGAATCTAACGATACCTCATACATTTAAACCCATCAAGCCGTTTAGGCTGCAGAGCGTGCCAAACAATTATACTTACATACTCTGGAAAAACACGACACTCCATCTGGCACAGTCGGGTAAAAATCGCTTTAAATGTCACCACCAATTAATAGGGCGCAGGTTCAAACCCGGGTGGAGGCGTATGTGACCAATGAGACATTTTCCGATCTCAAGTACATAAAACGGATATTCATTGCCGTGGGAGAGCTATGCTTCAGCACGAATGGGCCGGCTCGACCAGAGTGATACCACGGCCTCACAGAAAACTAGTGTAAGACGACGTTTCCTATTCTCATTCCCATATTCGGACGTTACGAGTGTCTATGGGCGACGGCAGTTCCTTGCCATCAGGTCGATTGCTTGTAGCCTAAATATCATTAAAAAAATAAAAAATAGGTAATTTATTTTGGCCTATCTCATTGTACACAATAACTGCTAAATCGAAATGCAAGCTTAATTCAGTTTTTGGAATTAATTACCTTCGAAAGCCCAATTAAAGCGAAGAGCTGAGCTAAAACCATCCAATCAGTAGATAAAGTTGCCTCAAGGTTTGCTTTCCAAGCTTCTAATAAGAACAAGTCTTTCAACTAACCGGAGCTGTATTAACTTTTATTGAATCCAACTTTCCCATTGAAAGTATTTCGAGCCACCAGTTTATTTACTGTAGCTCAATATGGGTAGATTGATTTTTATTTTACCTTTATACTGTTAATATTGTTGTGGTCGTATGTGGGAACTGACGTCTAGCAAATATTAAATTTTGCCATCGGAGAGCCATGCTTCGCCACGAATGGGCCGGCTTGATCGGAGAGACGTTGTGCTGTGTTTCGTTCAGTAAGTGAGATTACCGTTGGCCCAACTTCCCTAATCCTCCTGTTCCTATTCCTAAAAAGGCCGGCAACGCACTTGTGACTCTTCAGATGTCACGTGTGTCCATGGACGACGGCAGTTGCTTTCCATCGGGTAACCCGTCTTCTCGTTTGCCCCCCAAACCTTTAAAACAAACTTCTACCATGAGACGTAAGTAAATTGTCACTAAAAAAGCTTTCACTGTTTTTAGCAGGCTAAAGAGAGGGTAGTTTTGTTGTTACTGTGGACAACATTATACTATAGACTGGAGGTCCATTTAAATCCATTGTGTTGAGAAGTTATAAAAATATATTCTATTCTCAATTCAATCACAGACTTCAATTTGGCATAAAGGTCTTGTTACCAGGTCATAAAATTTTATTAAAAAAAACACAGACGTCAACAATACAATATTTCATGTATGGATATCGTGGTATGTCAATATATTGTAGCGTGTGTGTGTGTGTGTGCGTAGCGTTTTATTTATTAAAAATATGTAAGATAAATGCATAATTTAAAATAATATTGGTATTCCACGCTCGTCCACCATATCAACTGTAACTGGGAGAACATTAAATGTTTTTACGTCTACGCGTCTTTCGTAGAAAGGGGGACAAAGTTTTTTCGCTCGCATATTAAAATATAGATTCGCCTGGTGTTACGTAGAAGAATAGCAGTTTTTATGTATTTATCCATTCAAACAAACTTAAATAGAAGAAGTGAGAAATGCACTACTACTATTTCTCTCATGATATATCTCTCTCTCACTCTGGTAGACTAGGAATTCCTCTCTCTATATCTCTTTTTCTCTCGTATTTACAACGGGATTGTCATCGTTGTAATTGTAAACACAAAACAGCAGAGTCATAAAATTAAAAGCGGAGCTCACAACAAAGCAGAAAAATTCTATACAAAATATTAATATATTAAAATTTATGCCATGGCATATCCAATGGCGGTAAAGCGGAGGTAAACATTTGAGGGACGGAAGGGATGGCATCAAAGGACAAGAGATTGTTGACGTTTATTAAAAATTAATTCCACGCACAATGCGTGCCGCGAACAAAACGGGAAAAACTCAATTACAAAAAGGTTTATTACGACCTCAAATGAATTTCAGGTCCTCCCCGGATATTTCGTTTGTTTTTACAACTTTTCGAAATGTGTCTTTGATCTTGAATTTTTATGTCCCCGATGTTTTATGCTCAATAATTAACATTGGAGGTCAAACTCGGAGCAGGGGTGGTGTACCGACATCGCTTGTGACTAAAACGAACGAATCAGAATGCTGCGTCTCCTTTAAAGTTTACATTTCGATCCTCGATGCCAGCGGCCGTGAGTCACGACACATAAAAATCAGATCAAAAAGCCACTTCATGATATAAGCTATAGGCATAGACAAATTATTTTATATAATAATTATATAAAATAATTTGTCTATATTTATATAATATATTTATATTTATATAGGTATAATTTTTCTATGCTATAGGTTACATTTTGCCCCGAGTTACTTCATGCAGCCGTGGGAGAGCCGTGCTTCAAAATTGACGACATTAGTGGACGAAGCGGACAACTAACATTTTAAAAACTATTGCATTTTAGCGTTAACGAACTTTTGGACTCGAAAAAATAATTGACATTAAAAGATAGATAATAAAATAGGTAAGTTACAAGATTTGTCAAAATTGTATAGGAAAAAATTAGAATACACTCGAAGGTTGCATAATGTTAGTTATTCGCTTATTCCATTTATGTCTTCAATTATAAAGATTGATTACAGTTAATCTTGAGGCTTAGGCCAGTCCTTATAAGGCACTAAAATAGAATAAGAATTATTTGTTACATTTCAGTTCGTCTATCCATTGTTTTTGCTGTGTGAAGTCAGTTTTAATTTTTTGTTTAAAATTATTTATTTACTTATTTAACACTTTATTGTACACATGAAATACATATATTAGCACAATTAACAAAGAAAGACGACACTAACGAACTGCTTCTTTCTACAGAAATCTCTTACAGCAGCCCTACTGAGAGATATGAGTCAAGCAACAGCTGCAGATAGAACGCGCACAATTATTACAATTAATATCTAATAACTAATAATTTTTACTAAACTTAGGGCCCGGTTCACCGCTTACACATACACAGTTACATAGTCTACCCACAACTTTATTTGACAGTCGTTGTATGGAAAATCTGTCAAAAAAGTTGCGGTATGCCTTAATATAAACTTTATCAGTGTGAAGTAGGTCCTTAATAAAATTAAATATTATATAAATTATTTCAAAATAATTTACTATAAATAAATATTTATAAATATAAAACCTGTATATAAATAAAATAAATATTATAATATAAGTATTACACAGTACATGATATAAAATTATTTTATCAGTAGGTGTTGAAACATGCGCATTGCGCAGCTTAACTTTTATGTAATTTAATCGCTTTGTAAGACGGTTGTGGAAACTTTATATTAGAAAAAAACAATAACCAAATTATACTTAAAGAAATAGTGTTAGAATATTCAAACTTAAATATGTTCTTGTAGCCATAAAGCAAACTTGTTGAATTTATTACAAGATTAGTGTCATTTGCGGCACCCGTGTCGGAGATTTTATCCTTAGTGTTTAGCCCGGGGACGACGCTAGGAACCTTGTTCACTGGCCTACTCTTTGTGCGGTCACGGGCAGCAGGTCTTTGCGAGCCTGCGAGGTCCTAATTTAACCAATGTCCTACGGAAAAAGTACCTATGTGATGTGAATGTCGGTATTGTAGTGTGCGTAGCATTTTATAAATTAAAAATATCCAAAATTGAAGAATATTTTAAAATAATATCTGTATTCTACGCTCCTCCTCCACATCTACTATAACTGGGAGAAATTTCATGCTTTTGCTACTACGCGTCTTTGGTAAGAAGGGGTACAAAATTGTCGGTTTGCGTATTTATATATAAATTTAATAAGTTTATACTAAGTCAATGTTCACAATTCTATTTTTATTGTAATATGGATTTTAATATATTACTTAAAAATATTTCATTTGGGTAAGCTTACCCTCGGAAACGAACTATTGGTAGATTAACTATGATCTTAAAGCTGTGCGTCGTCCAAAGGTAAGTGAGTAGGGGTCTTTAGCATTAGCCCGGGGACGACACTTATGAAAGGTCGAGTAATGTGGATTGTTATTTCGGCTTATCTCATTGTTATTGCTTTATGATATATAACCTTTGTCCATTGTAGTAGACTGAAAATCCTTACTATAAATGGGAAAGGGTGCTGGTTTGTTTGTCCTTCCTTCACGCCGAAACATCCAATCTATTTCATTTTTGGCATAGACTTGGTCTTAAAAATATTATGTTTGCATAGAACTATTGGTTTTAGATAAGTATCGGTTCCCAAAATATTAATATTTTTACGCGATCTTCCAATTTCAGGCGTGCTTAATGCCGCGTGTTAAATGTAGTATTATAATAAGTTGAATGAAAATGTTCAGTTGAGGAAATTGATTCACCGCCACTACGTCATGTGGTCGGAATAATACGAACCATTGTAATTTGTCATCTCATCGGGCCGGGCTTGACATAACGCGACCAAATTTTTGTATGATATTTAGGGGCCAAGCGAGTGTTATCTGATGGAAGCTCTGCCGTCGCCCATGGACGTGCCGTTGCGGTCATTTAGGTCCGCAATCTGGCTATGAATCAAATTCCTCCATGACACATTATACTTTCAACTCTAATGCGGTCAAACTGTGCAGTTACATCGCAACAAACAGTACTAATGTCACCACAATTGTCACCCCCAAGTACTCCTCCCGCCATAATAATTGAAAACGGTAAAGCAATTTATTCCAGCTTATTGCGTATTTAGCTTTTATATGTGCGCCATTTTTAATTAACGTTACATAAAACACGTGGAAACTTTTAACCGACTGAAAAGGGCGTTTATAGCTTTTGCCTGCGCCTTCGCTCGCGTGGAGTTCGAAAATCGCATAAGCCACTCTCCGACCTTCCAATCAAGTCTATACCAAAAATTAAGTAGGTTGGTTTCTTCAACAAAGACACTTTCGTATTTATAATATTAAATATTATTATAGTAAGGGCTAATCCCGTTGCACGGATTAACTCCACTGGTAAAATGCACAAGTGTTTACTGGTAACATTTTAGTAGGATACCCTATTCACATATTATTTTCGAGACACTGATGAAGAAAGATTTACTAATATTTTTTAGGGGTCAGACTAACGGACCGAATATAAAATAGGACGCAGCGCTACGCTGGGTCCGTTTCTACGCAGGGAGGCAGTCGTAGCGGGCACTGCTCTAAGTCCCGCCGCTCTGAGTGGCTAACGCATTGGTTATGTGGGTGCCTAAGCGAACACTTGTCGAGCTATCCAGTCTTCACAGATTGCGAAAGCTACACAGCAATACCTGTGTTTGACACTGGTATTGCCAATGTTAATATAAAATCAGCCAAGTTAAAATGGGAGTGGGTGGGACATACAAGCCGGATGCATCCTGATCGCTGGGCCAAGAACACCTGCCAGACTGGCCTACGGTTGCGCTGAATCGCTAGGAGGGGAGAGCTTTGGGGGTGGCCTTTGCCCGGCAGTGGGAGAGCATAGGCTCTTAGTAAATGAATATTTTCAGTAATGCTGTCTCATTTGTTTTGCACTAAAATTAATACATTTTTACAATGAGAAACGTATTTACATTTTGATGAGTGTAGGCTACTTTACTTCTGCTGCCCTATGAATAAACAAAATTCGCTGCCTTCCTAGGAGGATAGGATGTTAGTACTTATAAATGTACCAAGGCTGTTTACAATACGTATGCATATATAACGCAAATTTATGCGCTTCCGTGGTCTAGTGGTACTGAGCTCTGCTCTTGACCCGGAGGTCGTGGGTTCAATTCCCACGGAAAGATGTTATGTAAAACAAACATGTAAGAATAATCTGATCGAAATGTCGGTCCTGCACCTGATATCTTGCCAGTCGTGTCGGTCATCCGTCCTACTGGGTTATGAGAATAAAGGGAGAGAGAGAGTGACCTTGTGTACTGCGCACACACTTGGGCACTATAAAAATTACTCCTGCGTAACAGGCCTGGTTTTAATAAAACCGGCCACCAGTGAAAAAAAATATTATAGTCCGAGACATTATGACCTGTAAGTTGGTACCGACTTAAAAATAATATTAAACTTTATTCCCATCTTTAAAAACATTACACAACCAATTTTTAAACAAATAATTAATGAAGTTTGTGTACGGAAATAGTCTGACACCTCAGTCTATTATTTTTTTCCTTTTATTTTTTAAATTTTATTATCTCCGAATTCTAAAACAGGTATTATTAAAAAACAAATACTGTTTAATACTTTTTGTTAATTATTTTTGTTTTTCCTTTGGAGGACGATTTTAATATTTTGTTATTAGATAACCTTTACCTAATAACTAAGCGGGCTGGATGTATACTATCGATTCAGGCTTTTGGAACCTAAGTCCAATTAATCTATATCCCAATATTTTCCCATACATCATAAGATCGTGCAGCAATACCGAAATATGCCGATGACCTCCGAGCGGCACGTGACTGGCATACCAATGATCGTATCACGTCCCCTTAAATTTCACAGCTCTTTCCGATTTCCGTATAACTAACAATGATTACTTGAGATACTGAGTTCCGAGACATGACACTAAGGCCCTATAATTCTTTAATAATTCTTTCAATCAACAATTTGTTTAAAAAATTATTTAAAGCTATTTTATTAATAAAAAGACTTATTATTGAAAACAGCATCTCAACATTTCTGATCACACTCTCAAGTAAGATCTGACTGTGATTACGGGCCTAAGTATTAAGCGCTGACTATAATTACGGGCCTTAGTATTGAGCGCTGACTATAATTACGGGCCTTATTATTAAGCGCTGACTATAATTATGGGCCTTAGTATTGAGCGCTGACTATAATTACGGGCCTTAGTATTAAGCGTTGACTATAATTACGGGCCTTAGTATTAAGCGCTGACTATAATTACGGGCCTTAGTATTGGGCGCTGACTATAATTACGGTCCTAAGTATTAAGTGCTCGATAAGTTTTTGAATTTGATATTCTGAAATGAAGTATCGTATACTGGACCTTGTATCCTCAAGAATTTTAGTTATCGATTTGAATAGTTTTTATAACTTTCAGTAACTTTGGTTCAACGTCACCGCCACAAAGTTATTTTGCAGTTGCTGTCGTTATGTCTATAACTTATGTCAGATAAGACTAATCGGGTAACTTTGAGAATCGTTCTACAGAAATAGAACAACCGGGCTGGCTAGTTGATTAACAATATTTTATATTATATCCCTTAGCTGTTTTGTGCCCACTTCATTGGCCACAGAATAAGAAAGGATATAATTGTGTATTGTAATTTAAATAAGTTTGGGTTAATATACTAAAATAACGTGAAACTTACAACTTTTTTCTTCCCGTAGTATTTTGTTAACGAAGTCTTCAGCTTCCGATGCTGCATTAAGAAAGCGCAGACAATCGGACATCGAAACTCCATTACACAAATGTATCCGAATTTTTCATTCAACTCGAGACATCTTCGCAAATTATCAAAATTACAAATGCCATCGATGTCTGTATCTAGATTCAGTAGAAATGATTGCAAAAGCTACGGAAACGTTGTTTCTATGCTATTACCGCTGTAGCCTAAAGCCCAGTAGTTAGTATTTAAAATGTATTGAATAATAGATGGTGCCCGAAACTTCGTTGCGCAAAAATTTGTGTATCACGATACTATGTATCCTATATGTTGCCTAGACCTAATAGCTATTAAACGAAAAAAACTTTTATTCAAATCCGCCCAGTACTTCCTGAGATTAGCGAGTACAAACAGACAAACCTTTTTTTTGTCGATATGTGTTCTATTACTGTTCCTTAGTACTCCCACATAATTTTGTTAAAAATATTAAATGTCGAACACTTCAATTTTACTGTTTTATTATATGTATACATTTTCGAAGTCTCGTGGAACATATTTTTTGACGGAGTCCTCCATAGTCCACTTTCTAACTCCTCTTTAATTTCATCATTAAATTTCTCTGAACGTGGACAAGATTGGCGTAGTTTAGTGACCATCAAAATATCGTCTTAAACCCGCTTTCGTTTAATCTTATTATATCTTTAAATGTTTATATAGCATTTTCGTTTTCAAACGGGTTGAACTTTATAATGTTCTCGACCAGGGTTAAAAACTATATTGAAAAAAAAACACATCCACAACCGAACATATAACCTCCTCGTTTTTGAAAGTCGGTTAAAAGGCGTAAATTATTTAATAAGTCTTTTTATTATATGTATAGTATAACGCCCATGATTAAATGTACCTCGATAATTTTTAACACTAAACAATACCAAAAACAAACATTACTTCGATAGGACAGTTAAAACAACAATTTTAATTAATTACACGTTATATTATTATCAAGTCATTTGAACTTTGAAGAGAGTCTCAATTTTGTTCGGTATATTACATCAACGACATTATGTAATAAAAAGTTCCCAACTAATCTTAAAGACATTAGGAGAGCCTTCAGCTTTATTGTTCTTATTAACTTGTGAGATGTTTACTGAGCTTCACAAAATGAGCAAAATTAAAATGCTTCTTGAAATTTCTTTATTATTTTTACGCTGATAATGGAAATTGTTATTACCTATGAAATAAAAAAAGACAATTGATAATTAACTACCCTACCTAGATAAGTAAGTTTATTTACATACCCAGGTAGGATAATTACACAATCAAAGCAAATTGTAGGCGGAAAGAAGAGAAATCATTATACGCAAGCGAAGCCGAGTTAGTCGATATTGGTAACTAATAAATGCGAGCTTTTGGGACATACATTTTGATGTGGACAAATCAAAAAATATTTAACGTATTTAACCATTGCGTTTTTATTTGTCCAACTGTCGAATTAAGCGTAACGAGATTCTATTAAAAAAACGCTCAATTTTTAAGTCAAATACGTTTGAAATCTAAGTTAAATACGAGAATTGGTTCCTAGATTATCCGATACTTAAGTTCACTATAAACTAAGTTTACAGTTGATGTTTATTCGCCAGATAAAAGCCCAGTGATGGAGTAATCCAGTGAAAAGCTCCTTACGTACTGCCGACCTAGATAAGCACTAGAAACCTAATCTAATTTATCTTGCACATTTGCCCAGCGTTGGGACATTGCAGTCCAATTCGCAATATGTAATTTCGAAGTACAAGTTTAGAAATAACTCTAGTAGCGAGTCGCGAGTTTCGAGCTTGATTTTTCAAGTTAATATAAATTAAACAGCTTTACCAGGTTCTTACCTTTTTAACCTAACATTTTATGTGACAGATCAAATTAAAAAAAAGGTATCGCGTTACAAACATACATAAAAATAAAAATATATATGTATATTACGCACATGTGCAATGTACATATTTTACATTAACCAGGTTTCTTACCTTTCTAACCTAACATTTTATGTGACAGATCTAATTAAAAATTATTATTTTTTAACAAAAAATTTAAACCGACTTCCAAAGGAAAAAACTAAAATAGTACAAAACAAACTA
>JAOTAV010001085.1:0-10031 GCA_026546445.1 Cyclargus thomasi | reverse complement strand
ATAAGTGCATACGGAGACCGGCGTCCACCCCACCGAATATACCTGGAAATATTCGGTAGTCCTCAGCAAAGCGAGAACACAGATATTTTCGTCGCGCGACTACGCGCTCTTTTTGCTAGGTTACCTAGAGGCGACCTATCTCTGTCTGCTCAATTGGACATAACCTACGCGCTCACGAGTAGCCGTATCCGAGAAAGGCTACGAAGTGAAGAATTCGACAGCTTCATGGAGTTTCTGCGCCTCGCACGAGTGGTCGAGGACGCCTTCGACGAAGGGCGGAGGCCGAACTGTGGACTTAGACCAGCAGCGCATGTGACTCCCGCCGCGTCATCTCCCATTTACCTCACATCGGCGCGCGCGATTCGGCCATAGCAGGCCCTACTCTCCCGCGCGCCGCTACTCGTCAGCCACCTTCATCATCAGATCCGGCGCGACACCCGCCTCCGGTGACCGTCACGACGGCACCGACACGCGAGTTCGGCCCGTCGACGAAGAAGTCTCGCCCGACGTGCGTTTACTGCAAACGCTACGGGCATACGAGAGACCAGTGTCGTAAGTTGATGCCCCCAGGTGAGCCGCAAAACACTAATAACTCTGACTTAGTGCCGAATGGTGAAAAGATAAGTGAGCAAAATAACTCTTTCTATTCTATCGATTCCCATTATTATGTATCCCAAAGTGATTGCAAAATAAGTCCAGGCAAAAAGTGTGTTTGCTCTATGAGCTCTAAAGATAATAACTATTGTATGTCTATTAGTAAAAGTTGTAATAATAAGTTATCTGTCGCGAAACCTAAGAGTTCATTGACTAATGTCAAGACACTGCAAATGTAAATGACAATAATGTAAACGAATGTTGTGATATTTTTTGTAAAAATAATGGTTTGTCTTGTAATGAAATTCATAGTCTAGGAGCTGATAGCTCAATTATGCAACCAAATTGTAGACACGATTATTTTTTCTAATAATGTTGTATATAGTAATAGTTATTCTTCTTTTTCTTTATGTCACATTCGCAAACGAAAGGATGTTAACTCAAAAACTGAAAATTGTGTACATAATGTATTTTCTAGTTGTAAGTGCGAGTGTAGGTACTCGCAAGTATGACCGCGAAAACCCCCGTAACGGTAGTGAATTACGACCTACTTTAAAATAACAATTTTAGGTTTTCACGCGTTGATTGACACGGCGGCAAAGCACTGCATTGCCGGTCACTCATTGTACACTCTCCTCGAGAAGTAAAGCTCGCGGATGGTGTCACTCGCACGATGGAAGTTCTCAACACCACTTTAAATGTGTCTTTAGAGTCAAAAGTTTTTACAATGCCGTTTTCAATTTTCCCGGATTCGATTAATAATGAAACCTTGCTAGGAATAGATTTCATCACCGCCGCAGGTGTTGTTATAGATTTCAGTAGGGACATTTGGTTTTTCGGTGCTGATGGCGGTAATTAAAAATATAATCTGTGTTTTGAACCAACCTCTCGTACTGCGTCGTGCGCATCCACAGATGTTCTCCGAGATGATGAAGGTACCCATCACACCATCTGCGCGCCAGGCGCTCGCTGACGTCATCAATAGGCACGCACAGGTATTTGCAGCAGGGGGTCCTACGCCGTATGCAGTACACAGAATTGACACAGGTGAGCACCCACCCATTGCTGAACCTCCATATTGCCTCAACCCTTCCAAGAAGGAGCCGTTGAGGAAGGAAATCGACAAAACGCTGAAAGAAGACATTATAGAAGAATGTGAAGCGGCTTGGTTTTCTCCCGCGCTTATGGTGCCAAAACCGAACGATTCAATTCGTTTTTGCGTCGATTATCGACGTTTGATCGCAATCTCCAAAGCTGATACCTATCCAATGCCTCGCAATGACGAACTGGTTCAAAGTACGAAACGCAACAGTTATATGAGTACAATAGATTTACGTTCTTCGTTCTGGCAAATCAGCGTTCATGAAGCCGATAGAGACAAAACAGCGTTTGTTTGTCCACTTGGTACGTACAGTTTTAAAAGAATGCTCTTCGGCTTACGTAACGCTCCAGCGACGTTTCAACGTTTCATTGACTGTTTTCGTTCGTCTTCTTCGTTAAAAAATGTCAGGCTTTTAGGATACATGGACGATTTCCTGATCATTTCTGAAGGTTATCAGCGCCATCTGTCAGACCTAGAGGCTGTATTTAAGCGTTTGGCTGAATTTAACCTACGTGCTACCCGGGACAAGTGCCATTTTGCTGGAGAGCGCGTGAAGTATCTCGGTCACGTAATTACACAAGACGGCATATCCACGGACCCTGATAAGGTAAGTGCAGTTCTAGGAATGAAAGAACCCGGTAACCTGAAACATTTAAGAACGTTTCTGCAAACGTGTTCTTGGTTCAGAAAGTTCATTCCAAACTTTTCGAAGATTGCTGATGCGACTAACTAGAAAGAGCCAAGTCTGGTCTTGGGGCTCAGAACAGACCCAAGCCTTCAATGAGCTCAAGAATCGCTTAGCAACAGCTCTAATACTGGTACAAGCCGATTTCAGCCGTCCTTTTGTTCTGCGTACAGACGCAAGTAACTACGCCTTAGGTGCAGTTTTGTTGCAAGGGGCGGACACCAGGAAAGGCCGATGCAATATGCTAGCCATCTTCTAAATGCTGCTGAGCGGAATCACTCTACAACAGAACGAGGGGCACTCGCAGTAATATGGGCGGTATAGCGACCTTACCTAGACGGCCAACCAGACATCATAGGCAGCGACCATCAGTCTCTTCGTTGGTTGCTTTCTTTAAAATCACCAGCAGGAAGGTTAGTCCGTTGGGCCTCAAAGCTCTAATTATTTGATGTCCAGTTCCAGTATACTCCTGAAAAGGCGAATATCGTAGCAGACACACTCAGCAGACCAGCCTGTTCTAGCGAATCTCGCGATGACTGTGGCATCTGCTCAGTCATGGACCAAGGTGTCCTCTCTGTCAACCAAATCCCAGAGGTCCTAAAGGAGCTTCACGACTCTCCAACGGCAGGTCACCCGGGAATTGACAGAATATATATATAAATATATATATGATGATAATAATTACGTGACTGAAAACGCTGATAAATTTTAGTAACAACTATATTTTCTAGCTGTTTAAAGAATCTTGCGACCCCTTAAAAAGCTATGCTTTATTGCTAGTATTATTTCATACTTTGCAGTTTATAGAAGTTTATTTTTCTAGTTTTTTCCTATATTTTGTTATAAATTATAATTATTATTTTATACTTTAACCTTGCGTGACCGTGTTTATTCATGTAATGAATAAAATTTTGCAGAAATGTATTTCATACATTCTAATTAGTATTAGTAACTTTAAAAGGCAGAATATAAAGAAAATACATCCATAAGTCTCTAAAACCTAAACAACACACTGAAAGAAGTATCAACCTTTTTCTTTATATATTAGATTTATGAAATATGGACAATTTATTGATTTACTGTAAATTACAGAGAATGTCACCGAATCCGCAAGACAATGTTCACCCTGTTTCAAATGGGCAAAGGCGAGACAGTTTGGGCGAAGGGATTGTGACATCAGGAATGGCGGGACTGTACCCGAACTCCTACGATGTGAGGCAACTTTCAGATATACTATATAACAAGGTAAAACCATCTTCTTATCCTTATTTGTATATTTCTTGTGTGCGTGTGTTTATCACTGAACACCTGATTTCAATGAAGTTTTTTGTGTGTCTTAGGGGATATGGGAATGGTTAAGATTCACAAACCGAGGCCGTCAGGACAACACCTGTCGGGTCCGCTAGTTAATATATACTATTCTTATGTGCGTGTGTTTGTCACTGAATTCCTTTTTAGACTGATTTTGCTGAATTTTTTTGTGTGTATTCAAACTTGAGAATGGTTTCGATTCATAAATTAGCCCGGTCGGACTTCCGCCAGGTCCGTCAGTATAATATAAAATGTCACAGTATCACAATAATAGTTTTCTTTCCCTACAAAAAACGGTAACAAGAAATGATAAATGAAAGTCTCTCCGAAATAGGTACTAATAATGTAAAAAAACACAAAATGTATCATTTTAAAAAATAAACAAGAATAACTCAAAAAATATATACAATTATGATAAATAAAAAAAATATCCACAGCCGAACACATAACCTCCTCATTTTTGGAGGTCAGTAAAAACAGATTGAACATTACATTCCAGCTTTTCATTCACTGCTGCTTCAGAGAAGTTGAAACAGGGTCTAAATCGTGGGTCTATTTAATTTGGTCGGACTGTGTCAAACTCAGCCGACAGATAACGGCTTACATGGAATTCGAAAACGCAGTCGAAAGTTCCGATTTTTTCTTTTCATAGCGCTTGGCAATTGCCAACCACGGGCAGCGTAAAGGCGGGATGAACATTTTTTGTTAAAATAACTTTTATATCGCACGATTTTCTACTTTTTATCTCTTATTACATTGTGCAATAGTAGCAGCGCAGCGTTTAACTACCAATAAAACGCTTATTAAAACTTTCCAAATTCGAAACCTATTTAAATATATATTATGAGAGTGTGTTTGTTTTTTCTCAGCTGTGCCGGTTACTCTATTTCAAACTCTTCTCCCCATAAACGTCATAATTTGGCAATAATTATAAACAATACTTACTGTATAATTAACACAGTACAATTTTAAACAAAAATCTACTCAGGTGTCAATAAATGTAGCCTTTTGGTTAGGCTTTAAAAGCTTTATTATTATTTAATAATATTTAAAAAATCTGCCATTGAATGCCAGTATCTTTTCTGTAAAAAAAAAATATCAATAGAAAAATTTTGAAATCAATATCACTGCGTTTTTACCAATGACTGCATAGGCATAGAAAAATTTGGAAGCTTCCCTGAGGCGATCCCTCGGGACACAAAAACTAACTATAACTTAATAAATCCTAGTGGGGTAGTATCTCTAGACATTTTCGTCTTAGTTTTGTGATTTGTCTGTTGGAAACAATTTAAGAATGCGGGTTTGATCCCACAGTGTGTCCAAAAACTCTAAAGTTGGCTATTATTCAAGTACAGACTTTGACCACGTTAGGTAGTTTATTAAATTCAAATTCAATTATACTTGTATGTTTGCGCAACATCTTTGTGCTGTGGTGAACAATAAAGAAGTCACCTAGGTACATAAGCGTAAGATCTATTCGCGTAATGGTTTAGCTAACCAATTTGTTAAGGTTGCGAATACCTTAGGAACTGTCGCTAGACTTAATGACTGGCATTAGGCATGTCGTTTGTACCAAGCTGTCTTGGATCTTTAAACGTTTTTCACTGTTATGCGCAAATCTTTGCTATCAAATATGCAGTTTCGAGGAATGGCATTTTTTCTATGTTAATCGGGAAAAAATGTCTTACATCGTTTACATTCTTAATCCTTATATTAAAAGTTGAACGCTGCGAGTTTTGAACTAGGAACATTAGAAAACCAAGCTTAGAGAAATTTATGCGTTCTTGTGCACATTCACAACATATTTTAAATTTATTTATGGTCAACCCCATTTCTTTAGAATAAATAGTTTGGGGCGAATAGCTTATAAGGTTCAAAATTTATTGGCAAAACCATAGAGGAATAATCGGTCCATGGTAAAACAAAGAATTAGTTTTGTTCTCGAAGGGATTATGTATCCCATTATTATTTTTAATTTAAATATTACAAGTCCGCTCCTAACTTTACCCATCTGTTTGTTTGGGAGTTGATCGGCTCTGAATAAGTCCATATTAATTATCTTTGCAATTTCTGTCTCGACAAGAGACGGTATAATATGATAAATTGGGCTGGAGCCCGTTCCCTTAGGGAAGTGGACGAAATAGATTTCCATGCGTGGGAAAAAGGTTCATTTTTAGCACACCTTGCGCAGGTGGTAAATTATTATCAAAAGTAGTAATATTTAGTGCAGTTGCCAAAATCACTATGATTATAACATACGTATTTATTGAAGAGTAAAAGATTTAAGAAAATTGTTATAGAGGTGAATCAAGGCTTCTGTATCGGTTTATTAAAATTATGCTGATGTATTATATCGGCTCGATGGCCATTCCTAATAAAACGTTTATTTTATGAAATTTTGGTTAATTAAAAAAATATAATAATTTTGATTCTACTGACTTCGCATCAGTTAAGTATTCGTCCAGATCCTAGGCACGAAATAAAGACCTCAATTAATTGTTGCAATGTATTTTTTTTAACGATTGTATATTATCCATTATTTAAGGATAGTTTAAGAAATGGCTGCGAGACCATACTATGTATGGGATAATTTTAAAGATGTTTTATATGATGACTTTAGCTTATCCTTAACTCACTGTAATTTATAACTCTACAAAGTTGAGGGCAACAGTATGATTTTTGTTATACTGTACTCTGTATATCTTACTTTTGACTAAATACTTCCATCAAAGTTTCAAAATACTGTAAAGAGCTTTTCAATATGACTAGGCGATCCTTTTTGTTTAGCTCTTAACTTTAGTAGAAAAAAAAAGAAAATTAAGGCAATGGCTCAGGTACCAAATGAGGCGGATTTAATTCAGTAAAGTCAGAAAAAGCATGCAAGTTTCCTTTTAATAGGAGAAATTGCCAAATAACTCACCGTAAATATTAGTGTCTAATAAGTCTGTATCTGGACTTTCATGACCCTGCACCACACTTTCACTAGGCAAAAGTAATTACTAAAGGTAATTTTGGATATTGAAATACAATATGAAAATTATAATATCTATAACTTAGAAAATGAATTTAAATTATCCATAATTCAAATTTATCGAATTATTCATAATTAATATAGAATGCAAGGCATTAAATTTTTTTAACAAATATTGAACGGTAACACCGTTTAAAATTTTGAAATGAAAAGAGAACCGCACGGACCAAAAAACAAACTACCAATGAGCACGCCGCTTTTTTTTTCGAAAGGGTCTAAGCTACTGGTCTGGTTAAGACCTAGGTAGTTTAATCGTGGAGCACGCCGCTCTCGACATCTATACTTTTTCAGCTGTCAAGAGCAACTGACAGGTATGAAAAGTTGTATGACGTTTATGGGGAAGGAAGATAGAAATAAAGTATCCGCCACAGATGACCAAACACACTCTCACATAATATATATTTATATAGGCTTCTAGTTTGAAACACTTTTTTAATAAAAAATTTTTTAATTATACATCATCAGAAAATTAAACTCAAAAATAATATATTTCAATCAACAGCTATCATGACTTTGCTCTTGCCATTTGTTCTGTATTTGTAAACTTTTTCTTTTCTTCTAGATTTCCAATACTTGGTTCCTTGTCCAGTTATAATGACCTCGCCACTAACAGCTACTGAGTTTATTTTCTCTGAAAAATGTGCATTAAAAACAATATAACACAAATGTTTAAACCTATACACCCACCCCATCAATGTGTTTGCGGCGAACTTGTGGACACTATGGTCACCATGGCTTGTGTTGCTCACGTAGCGCAGGACGTTTTTCGCGGCATCACAACCTCAATGCCCTCATCCGTTGGTCTCTTGTCACTGCCGGAGTGCCAGCTATACTGGAGCTTTCACACCTGATGGCATAACTCTGGTCTCCTGGAGTCTTGGATAGACCCTTGTGTAGGATGCGACTTGTGTCAACACACCCTCCCATGTACAGGGCACCTCAAGCTGTGGAAGCGCAACCGCAAACCAGGCCTCAAGCGAACCTCAAGCAAATAAGAAAACCTCAGCAGAGATCTCAAATTTAAGCTATTTGGGGTGGAAACCCTAGGAACTTGGAGTTCATGAGCAAATATCTTTAGAGAGATATCTAAAAAAGCTTATCAAAGCCATCTAAGACCCCAGAGCCGAGAGCTACCTGGCACAATGGATGGCTATTGCCATCCAACAGGGCAATGCTAATGCTAGTTTGCTTAGTACTCTGCCAGTTAGGACGATTTGGAAAACATTTTCTTTTTATAGTTTTTATACTTTTATTTTATGTTTGTATATGTTATTTTGTAATGTTTAGTTGATAATTTAATTTATTATAATTGTAATTTCAATGTAAATAAAGTTCTCTAGTGTTATAACACAAATGGTCTTTTGGAAATTACATTTTGGAATTTTTATGAAATTTGTTCAGCCTTAAAGGTTGCCTGGTAGCTTTCCTATTTAACTGTACTGTCAGATGTACAAACTTTATGAACATGGGTTTAAGGATAATGAAGTAACTTGGCTTACACTGCATTGCTATGAAAGTATTTACCAGTTTCACTACTTTCTTCTGCATAATTATCTAAAAGTCGTTTCCTAGATTTTGATTTCAATTTTTTTGACTTAATGTTATGTCTTTCAGTATATTTATCACTAATTTCTTCACAAGACAAAAATCCCTTGGAGTCGCTGAATAGTTTGACACCACCTTCAATTTTACTTTCCCTGTAACAAATTGTAACATTATATTTTTATTTATTACTACATTTGTAGTAGACATGTAAAATAAATAAATAATCCTGTCATGTAAATTTTTACATGACAGGATTCATTATCAAGAATAACCTTTTGCCTGACAAAAATAAACACACCTATCTTATCAAATAAAAATTTGACTTACATTAAATTACTCCCATTGTGAACATCAACATATTCAATTGTTTTGCTTATAATTGCTGATATTTTGTCACCAATTTGCTTTTGAAGTGTATCTGGTACTTTAACATCATTATAATGACTTGATACTTCCAAATATCGTTCAGAATGAAGATTTTTGTCTGTAATTTAGAAAAGAGTAAAAAAGATGTATTATTTAAATTTGCACTAAATAATTTTGATTTATAATTTTTTAAATTAAAGGTGCTGAGGCTAACACCTGTCTCCTTATGCAGGGTTTCCTGTTTTATTTTAGACTGTAACATGGTAATTTTATTTTGGCAAAATCATTGTAGTTCTAATATTTTGTATGTGAGTTTTAAACAGAAGCCAAAGTGTGCTGTTCATCGTTTAAGCCTCGGCCTGACCAAGGAACCCTTGTGACCCGCATTCCCTAATATGAACCTATATTTGGAAAACACTATAATAGAAAACTTTCCTAGATTATATAAAGTTATATTATTCTGAATTGTCTGAATATAAATACTGAGTTTATATGCTTTATTTACATTCAAATTACAATTATAATAAATTAAATTATCAACTAAACATTACTAAGTACTGAGTTATAAATTATATATTTTGGGAGCCCAAATTTTTACAAAGGATTTTATTTCTGTAACGAATAACACTGCTCCAGTGATTTGGGGTTTATCTGCATTATGGATAAAAATACCTGGTTGTGATTGAGTAGTAGTTTGATTTAATAATTTTATAAAAGAAGTGTCTACAACGTCTTTGAACCGTGAAAGATCTTCATCTGATGAGTCGGTGTCACTCATTGTAATTATAATATTTACTTTGGGATTAAAATTAAGTATAATCATGAATCTTCTATTGGTATATACTTTATTCTGTGATCTTCTATGCCCACGGATCAAAAAACAAATTGTCCGAAACCATTCTTTCTCTATGTCTTTATCTTCTTATTATGGCGACACGGCTATATAACCATGGCCAGTGTCGAGTAAAGGCGGGAAATCAATTTTCTTGATCAAATAATTGTAGCAACGTTACAATATTTCGTAAAGTCTAAAGTCTAGTCAAAGTCAATATAAATCGACAGTGCAGTAAAAGCGTCAAGTCAGTGGATTTAGTAAAGTGGTTTGTTTGGGGTGTTTTGGCGGGACATAAAAAAGTGATGTTGTGTTTTTGTATTTCTTTGCTAAATTTCTATTGTTTCGGGTTTTAATGCGTTATAGTGGTTGAATATCAACAATTAAATATTCGTTATCATGCACAAGTGTGGGCAAGTGATACAACTTTAAGAAACGCGCTTTTTTATCACTCTTTCACGTCCAGCCAAAACACCCTCCTCTTTTTTTATTTTTTATTTATTTATTTATATGGCGCTTGGCTACAACCATGGCCAGTGTCAAGTAAAGGCGGGAAATCAATTTT
>JAOTAV010001084.1:0-10032 GCA_026546445.1 Cyclargus thomasi | reverse complement strand
CACAATCTTCATAATTTTGAAGTCGGTACCAGTCAAAAGTTTAAATTTAGACATACATGTTAGCTGGTACCGACTTTGACCGACTCCACCTAAAAGATGGAAAATAACAAGTTGTTAGCGTGATTATTATTACATCCTTTAGGCTTGTTAGCTTGATGCATCAAACTCTCTCTACTTCTTCTAAATGTAAATAAAGAAGAATCTTTCTAGACTCTGATTTATTGAATTACTTAGATACCAGTTTACGTCAGAAGTCTGAACTCAGGTTAACAAGCGAGTGAGTCAGGACCACACCTGGCTTTGTCACTGGACATGTATTACTTTGGCAAGCTTTCGTTTCTAACGTACGTGACTGTTTAAGTATAACTATTATTAAAATGGAGTTATATATTATCTTAATTGCAGATTTTTATCGTTACACAGACTTACACCGGAGGCGAAGAATATAAAAAATATTATACAGTATACTTCTGTTAGGAGCTAAAAATTCTCAATTTTTTCTTTTAGATGAATGAAGGCTGAAAGGAAAATAGCGATATATACCATAGGAACTTATAGAATTATTTATACCATAGGAACTATGCGTTTGAAACTTTGTTTAGGTTTCTTTCCAAAAATCTATTGCTCATCTTATAGGCAAAGGAATAACACCATATGCTTCACTTCTCCAATACGGGCCTACGTATCAAGAGAACGAGTGCAAAGAACTTTCCCGTAGCGCCATCACAACGTATCCGTGCCAGAAATGACGGTTGCGAAAATCCTCTCAACAATGTCCAAACGAGAGCGCTCACAAGTACTTTGGCATCAAGTCCGGTGCGTGCGCAAGCGGCGGTGGGTGTGTGATCACGCCGCGACTGCGTGCGCGTGACGTCATCGCGCCGCGCCCGTACAGCATTGACATACAAACCGCCATCGATACAAAATAAACCCAATTATAATGCAGCTAATTGTATATTCGCTTAATCTTGAAGTATTAAATCCAACAGCTCTGAGTTCTGAGAAACAGGAGGTATTTTTGTTAGTGGAAATTTTCTTGTTACTCTTGCGTACATTCTTTCGTTTGTTCCTATGAGAACTATTTTTAACGTTACGAGTCATTTGCTCTTATCTCCTTCTGGCTTTACGAGACTTGAGTTAGTTAATAACTTCTACACCCTTACAATAACTCAAGAGTCCCTATGATACAAGGATAAAGTGATATTTCGAAACCCGCTTTCCATATTTCAATATGTTTTCTTTTTTTTTATCAGGAAGAAAAGCATTGCACAGATGCAAAAACTAAAAAGCAAATCACTCATCGGTCATACGACTGGCGAATGACATCGATAGTATGACTGATCTAGCCCCGGATGTGTGGATGAATAATTTACTATATTTTAACTCCTGTATCATGACTGTACAGAAAGATGATCCAACTCACCTTATCATGCAGAGGACGGGCTTTTGACGTGTTTGGACCATTCTGAGGTGTTTAAGGTGAATTCACTGAATTAACCTCAAAGGTTATGTCAGAAATGTAATGATTGATCTTGTGATAAATATAATTGATATTTTCCTCATTTGCATCTTTGGAGTCTGTCTATGCACTGTCTAGTGCAGTGTGTTCAAGACGTTTTAATTGAACTGATCTCCTTTGTTAATGCATCTTTATCTTTATATCTCTAATGTGATTTTTATGTTTATTTATAGTTGTAATTACTGCCATGACCTACAAGCTCGAGACTACTGCATTCTTATCTATTGTGAAATTATTAACGGCTCTTCCGTATTTTGTCTCTATGTCGATGTAAGTGGACCCTTTATTGTTTGTTTACGTTCTTATCGGCCGATAGTTCCGACTAATTACTTGGACTTTAATGAGTCATACTGATTCTCAGTTGTATTCCCATGGGCTGTCACAAAATGACTGATTTAATTGACTTCTGATTCATGTAATTGTGCACGCAGTAGTGTCGTGGTGTTCGTCGCTACATCCACGTTTGTTACTATGTCTTTAGCATTGCCATGTGGTAGTGATAATAGTATTTAGTAAATATTGTCAATGTTTTATCTAGATGTTGCTTGTGTGCCCGTGCGATCCGCACTGGGCACGGAGCTGTTTTTCCGCCCGCTTATATAGACTCCGTCGGAATAACATTTTCTATTTACATTAAGATAACGCTCGACATTTGCTCCTCGCTTTTGTTCCTGTGGAAATGATAATGTTCTGAATTTATTTTTTTCACATTAATGAGCACCTACATCTGCTCAGCTCAATTAGATATTTTCGTTTTTATTTACATTAACATTTCGATACGTGTACATCATGGAGCGTATTGCGCGTTTTCAGATTTCGAAGCATGCGGTGGAGGTGTGATAGGTTCAATCTTTGAACCACCTCGGTTGCATTTACGCAAAGTGAACGGAAAAGTACAGAAATGCAGCACGGTTTGTTATCGTGGCTTGTGCGGTGGTGTTAGGGTCTAGTTTGGCGTGGCTGGCGCGTTCGGGCTCGGCGTGACGCGACGCGGACGTCACTAGCACGCGCGCTCGGCGTGACCGCTGACGCGCCCACTGACACAATATTGTTCATACATCCGCTCAGTTCTTCGTTACCATGTAATGTATTTAGAGAGTTACATTTGCCGCTAATATGTTGTAAATATTGACAGGTTTTGTGGCATTCTTTGCACTCTGATAGTGCGTTTTCGAGATGCGACTTGCATCATTCGAGTATATACTTTTTACAATGTTTGCCACCTTACCTTACAATATTTTACCTGTGTATACTTAATACCCCGTCTGGCTAGGTTTAAATGTTCTTAACAAAAAAAAAAGGAAAAGCTCTAAGTTCCTTTGGAAATATTTTGGAAGGTCTCACTAAATATCAGCATCCATTCAAGGCGATCTTGCAAAATGCTAAAGAAGTCTGTATAGCCTCCTTGAACCCCGCTCCGGATAATAATTTAGTATCTGTTAGAATGTTCTGGTCTCCTTCGCCAATTTGCATGCAAAATTCCTGTAAGTCACCGATGCGTTTACCTTGAAAACAGCATGTTAATAACAAGCATGAGTAACACATTTATATCCAAAACACGGCTTGCACATGTTTCATCCTTTGTTGTTAGTTTGTTTATTATTATTATTAGTTTTCGCTTGCAACTTCGCTCGCGTGGAACTCGAAAATCGCGATAAAATACCTATATTTTTGGGACATGATATCTTTTCAGGAAAAAAAGGAGCCTTTGTTATACACTCCATCATTTCAAATATAATGCCAAAATCGTGTCGCTTGGTGGCTTCGTTGAGGTGACAGACGGACTAACGAACAGACGCAGACGTTTATAATATGAGTATATGTTTTATTTTACAATATTTTGAATTACAATATCGTCCATAAGCTTACAACACCGCTAAGGTCATTTTTACTAACTTTACAGGAGACGAAAACATTGCGGTGTTGCGAGGCCTAATGACTGAAGTGCTGTCAATATTTTTTGAATTAGGGCTTCTGATTGACTGAAATCTATATCATGCAACCAATGTTAGCTAAGGGACTATATATTATGTCTACAATCTGGAATTTCTACTTTGGTATTCCCCTAGATCATAATCTGCAGAGCCTCTCTTCTATAGATATAGCATTTGTAGTAGAAATGTTCATTTTTACCACTTGCCTCAAAAGAAGAATGGATAAATATAATACATAAATATGCTATAATGTTTAGGTTACTACAACTTTCCATAACTATTGTAATGAAAATATTATCAGCAGCATTAAAACACAATCGCAACGGTTAAGAAATAAGAAAATTCTTGATTCGTTTAATGCCGTTTTTGAAATCAAAATAAACTGACGTAATATTCTGAAAAAAAATATGGGTTAATTGAGGATATATCACAGTGAAATTCGCTAATAGAAACATAATCAGATGAACTTGGCTCGATAAAAAAAACCAAAGTTGCCACTTTTTAAAAAACATTTTTAAAAATCAACAGCTAAAAGATTAAACTAATTGACCTAAATTTAATACTCATCTTTAAACTTTAATACCAATGTTTAAGCATTTATCTAGTGAAATTTGCTTAAATTCATAATTTTGTGTTAATTTCCAAATTATGATTCCTAAATACCTACAAAAAAAGCGCGAACGACGCGACTCCGCGGCCATCTTCTTTTCTACGTCGCGATCGGTGCAAGTTTCCGAACAAGGAGCCCTTACGAATGTTCCAGCAAAATGTTATAGCACCTACATGCTACTATATAAATTTGTTGTATTGACTCCATAATAACAATAGACAAAACAACACGCGAGAAAAACAATTAAATTACAGCCATTAATTAAACTTAAACAATTTGATGATGCAATTGTAGTAGCGACAACCCAAAATAACATTAAATTGAGTCATTTTGCCTCTGATCCCTTAATGGTCTTTCTTAGAGACATTTATAGCAATTAATAAACTTTAATGAAGATTTAGGCTTAACATTTTTTCTAACTATTCATACATTAAAAATAAGTAATATTGACTGAATATAATATTGTATACAGTAATATTGACTGAATATAATAATATTGACTGAATATCTCAGATTGTATCTGATCTCAATAATAATTTATAGGAGGTTACGATACTATAAAGCAAAAAACTTATTCCACAATATTCGAATCGCTCTGTACTTTCAATTTAGGAGGTTGCGTAACCTTCCGTGAGCTCTGTGAGGTTACAGTTATATAAAGGGCAACAGTTATTGTTGTCACGAGACAATATCATACCAATTTTGACACTTGTGACTCGAGGCTTGTGACTCACTTTTTAAGCTCTAATTAAGACTAACGCGAACGCCTCCGCGCACTGTGGTCAAGTGGTTCAGAGCTCTTCACCCGGGTCGTGGGTTCGATTCCCAAATCTTTGAATTTTTTTTGGATTGGAAACATGTTATTTCCAAGTTTGGTTAGGTGCAGGCTAATCATCTGATTGTCTGACGAGTAAGATGATCAATGCGTCGGATGGGCATGTAAAAAGTCGGTACTAATCTCTCGCCAGTCATGTCGGTCATCCGTCCCACTGGGTTAAGAGAGTGTTATTGCGTACTGCGCACACACTTGGGCACTATAATATTACTCCTGCGTAACAGGCCTAGTTTCTATGAACCGGCCACCATCAACGAAACCTTGAATATGATATTGTTAATATATAAATTATATAACTTTAATTTATAAAAAAATCTTGTTAGTCATCAATCTTGTTTGTCACTAAACTCCTTCCAATGGCATTCTGTGTTTGTTTTTTAGGAGATATGAGAAAAACCAAGAGCGGCAAAATAAAATCTGTCGGGTCCTTTAGTTTTGTATATTTTGTGTATATATTTGTTTCCTTGAACAATTGTCGTGATCTGATTTACATAAATAAATACGCAATAATATTGTTGATTCACACACGAGCATTCTTGGTTGAGGTTGCTAACCTGTTTGTCAACCTGTTAACTAGTGATTACTAAATACTTCGCAATTAACTTAACTGTGAAATCTTTAGTTGGACAACAATTCTTTTATTTCTGAACAAGACTCCACAAACCAAACATATTTTTAGAGTTATCTAAAATTATTAAAGAAATATCCATTTTATTTGTGTGAGTTACATCAGAAAAATCGTAATTGTTCAAAAGTGAAAACAGAAAAATTCCGCCGCTTGGGCGTGGTTCGTTTTGTGTGGAGATGACGTAGCGGCCAGATTAAGTTGATCCCTGAGCTCTAACACCGTCGTTGGGCGCTCGGAGGGCTGCACGGGTCTCGTGTATGGTCGGTACATTTAGCACAGCGTGTTCTATTTTAGTGCGACCACGCGCGCGCCGCGTGGTAGTGTTTTGCTCAGATAAGCGCCACACATGCCGTACGTGATCGTGCGGGAACTCTCTACTATCAGTTGTAAATAGACTTAAAGTACGTTAATTTGAGTAAAACTTACAGGTCGTTTGACCTCAGACATAAATAGCTCGATGTCGAGCGTCGATAAAAGTTGTTTTCATGTTACTCACCGTAAATGCATGAGACTACAATTGTTAATTATAATGTTTCTCATTTGGACGAATGAACCTCAAAATGGAGGTGTGTCAAAATGTTCAAGAACAGATTGCCGAATAGGACCTAACATTAAATTAGAATACAATGGCACCTTGCAAAAACATTAAGAAACTGTAGAGACATTATATTCTTGTAAAACGATTCAGGCTAATGTGATTTTTTTTATTTAAAAAATACAATCACCATACATCTTAGAGTGTACCATAAACCGACAAGGAGAATGTTGATGCTAAAAGTTGATTGCCCTGTCGCCGAACGCATCTATTTATACGCTCGCCGACTTGTGTAGAGAGTATTTTTATATCGGCAGCGAGAAACACCCCATGTGTAGGTGTGTAGCCGACGACGATCCGCCGCCGACTGACGGCTGCTGAGCTCCCAGGTTCCCACGATAACTAGCGAGCTGATAACGACGACCACACGAGGAGACCTCGCGCGCCGGTTATCACGGAGCAAACTCTCCAGCTCGCGGGGGTCGAGCTACGCTGGTCGCGATTAGACCGCTTACGCAAATGCCTCCTAGTATGATAACGACACGTAAACAATGATAACACTGTGTGCCGAGGGGTCAGGATGTGTTTGTTGATGCCAGTGCAGTATTTGTGTATTAATTCCAGTTTATTATGCAACCGCTGGATACAATTTTGCATCGGCTTTTCCAGAAATATGTTCATCATCGCATGTCCTGTCATTAAAAGTCGGGAAAAATCCCCGGGAAAAATTATGAATTTTTAACCAACTTCTAGATTTAGTGTTAATAGTTGTAGAAAGGAACATCAACAATAAGACTAATTTTCTGGAATAACAATGTTTCTGAGTTATTTATACAAAAGTGCCTTATTTCAATTAACAATGAATACATATAACTGAAATCTGGAAAACATACTTCTACTGCCTAAAAAATAAATAATTACTTGCAGAATTAATTCATTTGAAAAAAAACTTTACACTTTTCGAAATTTCGAAATGAAACTCGTCAGTGTAAAAAGTACTTGAATGTAATAAACATGGTTATATTTTAGTAACAATGTAAGCCGTTTAAATTAACTAAATGTGTGCTCGGGGTATCAACAAGAAAGACCGAGATAACTCCCAGTACACAAGTACTTGAACATTAACTAATTCAATCATCATCATCACATCACTTGATGACCATAAATATGTATAATAATTATCAAAAGTTCGTGATGGAAAAAGCTTCAATAATTTTATCACAACGCAGTTCAATTTCAAAATTCGAATTTCAATAATTTGCACGTATGTTCTAGTTACAGAATTCTTCTCATGTTGTGTACAAATTAAGAAATAGAAAACAACCCGGAGGGTGCCGAATAGTAGAGATATCAGAAAAGATAACTCAATGTTAAAAAACAATTAAGTAGTTTTGAGATTTAATTTAGAAATAAAAGTTGCACAATAACTAATTAAAGTATATAAATACTTTATGTTATTGAATTAACTGACCCACAGAACTTATCAACGTAAACAAGAATCTTTAATGACGACGAAATAAAAGAAATGACATTATCTAAATTTGTTAAATAGGTTATGCGGACATTATCTTAGATAATAAACTATATTTTTCATTTAGCAAGAGAACTTCTTATCTCAGCAACATTAAAAACTAAATTTAAATTATCATAATATAAAAATCATTATCACAATGAAAAAGAAAGAAAGAGGAAAAGTTGAATTGATAAACCTTCTCCTTTTTGGAAGTCGGTTAAATAGAGGAAGTGACCTTGGACATTTTATTGTGTCGTCTAAAGATCAGATTTACAATTTGGCGGCGTCTCATATCGGCCCATTAGCTCAGTTGGTTAGAGCGTCGTGCTAATAACGCGAAGGTCGCGGGTTCGATCCCCTCATGGGCCACAACGTTTTTTTAAATTTCTGCGCCAATGTAAAACAAAAACTTATGTTTTATATATACGTTTTCGTTTTTTTTTAATACCTTTTTTTAAGAAGTAACTGCAATATAATGTAACTCGAATTTATCATCGGATGCACTAGGCGTCAGTTATAACCAGTCAGCTATCTCGGGTCGCGCCCCACCTCACCAGTAGGGTCAGTGATAAGGTACTAATGTTAGAACAACTGTCACGCAGTAACAATGCTGCTTGAACATAGTTTGCATCATGGAAACAAATTTTTCCTTGATGCAAACTATGTTCCTGTTATGTTTGGTTCCGTCTCGCTGTATAGCAAGAATAGGAAAAAATGTTTTTCCGATTAGGAGCTCAATTATGAATATTTCAAGTGTATACCTATTGCTATTTTTGATATAGAGCAAAAATAATATTAAAGTATCTATATATTAGTTAAAAAACTTACTACCTCTTTTTACGAAGGACGCGTAAATATAAAAGCATGAAATTTCCCCCAGTTATAGTTGATACGGAGGATGAGCGTGGAACATCAATATTATTTTAAAATATGCTTTAATCTTGATTTTTTTTAAATAAATTTAACTCTACGCACACTACAATATTTTGACATGACACGATAATCATACACGGAATACTCTTCTGTTAATGGTTGAAGTCTGTTTTTTAATAAAATGTAAAAGCACATCTACACACAAATTCAAATCACTACGCTAAAGCACAAACATAAGGCTCTAGTAATGTTTCCGTAAAAACACACACACAAGTGAACCTCAAACATGTACGTGGAGTACGCTTCGCTCGCCTAACTAGTAAAAAAGCGCAGCTGTTTGAGGGCTCGCGAGATTTTTAAAAAACTGTAACATTGGCTTTTCCAAAGTATTCCGAGACCGTGATAGATATATTTTTTTTAATTTTACGGTCCTGGATTTATACGGATACTCGGTTCGTTTCGTTTATCTTTAAAGTTGCGCATTTCAACTCATAGATGGCGTTATGGGGGTTAAGGGGGAGACTTACCATCTGTTCCTCCCCAACTGTCAACCTCACCTGCTCGTGGTATCCCCTGCTAGATAACAGACGAGGCTCTGACGACCGTTCAATGGCGGTATATCCATTCACCCACCCAACTATATTGGAAGAGGCAACAGTGGCCTAGGGGTCTAAATAACCCCTGAAAGTTCTGACAGTGGAAAGCAACGGGAAACTACCACTGCTTATATTCCCTTGTTGGCTAACTCCGACACAACAATCATGGAAAAGTCTGACAAAGCATTGGCCCCGAGTTCCCAGCGTCCCTTTAATGGGACAGGGGTGCTAAGAATCCCTGGGCGAAGATATAAACATAAAAACAGTCTAAAAATTGGTACCTGGAATGTAAGAAGCCTTTTGAGACCCGAAAAAATTTTAAACGTAGTCTCGGAAATATCCCGTCTCAACATGGACATCCTTGGGATAAGCGAAACTAAAATGATAGGCACTGGAAAATTCAATATCTTGGGTGAAAAATGTGTGTACTTCTCAGGTGGTGATAGTGCAACAGAGGTACACGGCGTTGCCATTATCGTTTCTGGGGCTGCAAGCGCGGCAGTGTCTAACTTTATCCCACTCTCGAACCGCACCATTATGCTACAACTAAACACCAAACCAAGAAAATTAAATATCATACAAGCTTATGCCCCAACTGCTGATAAGGACATAAATGAAATCAACATATTCTATGAACAACTTAATGAACTGCTTCGTATAACAAAGAAAGAAGATATAACGATCCTACTAGGCGATTTCAACGCAAAAGTGGGCTCTGTAGAAACTGCTGGGGTAACTGGCAAGTATGGATTAGGAAATAGAAATGAAAGAGGCAACATTCTCGTACAATTTTGTCAGGAAAACAACCTCACTATTATGAACACCTTTTTTAAACTACACCCAAGACGTTTGTATACATGGACATCACCAGCTCATACTAAAAACCATATTATAAGAAACCAAATTGATTACATTTTGATTCATCACAGATTTAAAAATAGCATAACAAGTGCAAAAACTTATCCCGGCGCTGATGTAGGTTCAGATCA
>JAOTAV010001083.1:0-10032 GCA_026546445.1 Cyclargus thomasi | reverse complement strand
CAAGTGCGTTGCCGGCTTTTATGAGGGACATAAAAGCCGGCAACGCACTTGTGACTGTTTGGATGTTACGAGTGTCCATGTGCGATGGCAGTTCATTACCATCAGGTAACTCGTCTGCTCGCTTGCCCCCTAAATATCATAGAAAAAATACAAACTGACTACCGAGTCTTTAGTTGAAAACATAGGTCCACGCAAATAAATATATTAGGAAACAAAACACTGGATATCCAAACAATAACATTTTATTGGTTGTAAAATATAAATTTGAGCAGGTTCACAAAAATATACCATTTTATATCCTCCCAAAATAAAAAGTATACAAAAATAACAATCGGTCATTTAAAATAGTCACGAAAATAAATATTTCTTGGAATAATTGGCTCCTTCACTATTTTTGGCTTACTTATTCCCGACTGCCTTGGATGTAGATGTTCACATTCGACCGTGAACGTGTTTCGCGTTTACCAAGATTTTAAACATGATTTGACAGCGCCACCTAGCGGCGCTGACGTTTACCAAGATTTTATATGGGATTTGTATGTACATGTGACCGTGAGCATCGCTAGGTGGCGCTGTACAAATCCCATATAAAATCTTAGTAAACGCGAAACCCGTTGACGGTCGAAAGTGAAAAAAAAACTCGCACTCGGCACTCTGATTTCAGTGGAAACGCTAAACGAATTTAGAATTTTAAAATCATCGGCAGATTACACATACAGAAATATACCAAAATCGCTTATATAACGTACGTTTATAACGTGATCGGTTAAAAACAAGCGTTTTTTTTAAATACTACATTAGAGCCTGTCCACACTAAGTGAATTTAATACAGTGTGAAGTGAGTTTGTGGATGACATTGACAGTAGTTTGCCTGAAACTATTGTCAATGTCATCCGCTAACTCACTTCACTCCGTACCAAATCCGCGTCGTGTGTTCTGAATGGTATGGATTTTATAACTGTCGCAACTGTGGTAGTAATTAAATCATACTTTAGATTTTAGCAGTCGGGTATTTCGTTTTAATTTTTTTTTACTCTATTTATTTTCTATAGCTTGTTCATTTGTGTCTAGTCTCCTTTCTTAAAAGTCTACATTTTGTATTAACTCCAGTCTGCTGTGGCGTAATAATGCCATTGGAAGGCATATTGATGGGGCTCTATTAGAAGTAAAAAAATTCGTTAATAATACAACAGGTATAGTGGGGGAAATTGAAAGAGAGCTAGTTGAAGGACCTACGTCATTTCACCGGAATGTGCCATGTAAGTAATGTTTCATTGGCTGGGTTTGGCATAACTCGACCAACTTACATAGATCCCTAATCTAACTCTCTTCCACTTCCCTGATTGTACAATAAATATAAAAATAATTTTTTGCTGACTTTGAAATCTCTTCGTTCGTGGCCCTTTTCGGCAAGGGCTATTGTAATATTTGCTGCCCTGCCACTATGATTACGCCACTTTCAGACTGAAACTACTTATATAGTCTAGCCTATCAGTATTCTGTGTTATAATACTAAATCACAGCCTAATATTGCCAAGCATCAGATCATCATAAACCTTATCGTTTAATGGCACATAATTCCCAGTCTTCTGATCCATGAAGTAAAGTGGATCGTTATGAAGGTTCAGCTTGTAACCTTGTTCCATCAGCTCCTTCTTCCTCAGCTTGAAGGTCACCGTCAGAGGTGGCTCAGGCAGTATCCTTAGGAAGATCGGCCTGGCGTACGCTGGTAGGGACGAACGCAGACCTTTGGCTAGAGATTCTAAGTCCAGCTTCTTCTCTGGATCAGCTATGGCTGCCACACCCGCTTTGCCTTCCACGTTAGGAATCTGGGAAAAGGTGTACTTATTTAGTTTTTAAGGCGATATAAATATGACGAAGTCTATCATTCTTATGACTATTTGTTTAATTAATAAACTAATTTAATATTATTTGTTTTTATAAAAAAGTTATTCACTTAAATAAGGTCTCGTCCGAAAATGTAAGTTATTAACTTATTGTCAATATCTATACATAAATGGGAGTCTGTACGTTCGTTTTTGTACATCGTTCACGTCCTAACGAAGCAATCAATCGACTTGATTTCTGGCAAAGACTTAGGTCTCGTAAATTACATCATGTATCCAAAATATTCACATTTGATGCAATTTTTAATTCTACGAAAAAGCCTATATTCGCATAATACATGTTGGCCTAAAATATTAGAAATCAAAATGTATTTTAGAGGTATATCGCTAGAATGTCTGTCTTTAGAATATTTTTTCGCAATATTGAAAGCGAGTTTAAGGTCACTTGCGCAATATTGTGTTGAAATCTCCCTCGAAGTAACGTGAGATAACAGCCAGCTAATATTATATTATTGGTAAAATACCAAGATATAGTCAAATATCCAATTTTTAGTATTTTATTATTATTCTTAATAATATTTTATTAAGTTCAAATATGACTGACACAGTGATCTTTCAACGCACAGCACAAACAACTGCAAGGATCTGAGCTGAAATTTAGCATACAGGCAAATGCTATGACGTGTGTATCCGCCGAGAAAGGATTTTGACAAATTCTACTCCTACGGGGATAACAAGGGGGATTAAAGTTGGTATAAAAAAATCTTGTTAACGCGAGCAAAGCTGCGGGAAAAGTTTTTCAGTCAAACTATAATTATTTATACTTACAGCGACGCCATAAACTATAGCGTCCTTCAGGCCAACTAAGTTACTGATCACACCTTCCACTTCTGCAGTAGAGACGTTCTCACCACGCCATCTGGAGAAAAAAGATGACCGTTGTTTTATTTCAATATTGTTGTTTGTAAGGAAAGTAAGGAAACTGTACCCGCAACTACACCCCTACATTTTTTCGGAATAAAAAGGATCGTCGATGAAATTCTATATTTAATGAAAAACACTTTTCATGCACTTTTTCCACTATATTTTCTTAGATTTTACGAATTTATAATAAATATACGACCGTGTACTTATAATAAAATCTAAGAAAATATAGTGGAAAAAGTGCAAGAAAGTGTGTTTCATTAAGTATGAACATGAATTTCCACCACGAATCAACAGTACAATCATATATAAAGTTATAAAACCACGTAACTTTTTGGCTTTTCGTCATTTTGATGCCGTTTTTCAGAAAATCGGAAAACACATCGTTTAAGTTAATGAAATCGTTAAAAATTAACAAAAAAGTTTAAGTTAATCAGCAACATGTGTCAGCTAACAAGAACTTGTGCAATTTTTAAATTCTAAAAATCTATTAATATGGTAATCTATATAAAATTCAATTAATTGTTTCGCTCTTCTGAAAAGTTGCCATTTTTGACTTACATGGTGTTAGAACTTCAACGACGATATGACCTGTCCTTGCTCGGGACTTAAGGTTATACCTTATAGCGAATTTAACAAAATCGGTTAAGGTAATAGACAGACTTTCGCATTTCTAATAGTCATAGTATTGTATGGATTCTTCGTACAAACAATGTAACAATATATAAATACAAACGAGTTTTTCTTCTTAAAAATTATTATCTACTGTTGGTATTTAGTACATAATATAAGAGAGTCTGACCTGAAAGTGTCTCCAGTGCGGTCCTTAAAGTAGAAGTAACCGAAGTGGTCCATCACAAGTATGTCCCCTGTGTTGAAGTAACAGTCCCCTGGCACTCTTACGTTGCGCACCATCTTCTTCTCTGATGCTGTCTTGTCCGCGTAACCAGCGAAGGTGAGGATTGCCTTCTTCGGATCAATTTTCCCCAGTAATAGACCTACACGAGTCATTAGATAGAGGTGTTAGAAATTTTCCCATTTCACATTTTTGTGACAAAGTTGACATTGCAACCTTTTCCGAAATATTTCGTACAGAATTCTCGGATCTGATGATACGATTAAAACTTGGCACCAAACTGCATATAAAATGTCAAAACACATGACATCACGCATTACACATAATATCCACACATATTGTTAGTGTACATTCTGTAATGTGAAACAACGACTAAACGGCGCACGGTAAAACTTGCAAAAGTTTATATTGCGCCGAACAACCTGTATTTTGCAATTTTTTATTGATAAATAAATAAAAAAAAACTTGTATGACGCTTCGTGCCAACTTCTGAGATCTGGCAACAATTTTCGAGCTGGTACTTGAGGCAAGCTGAAACCTTGTCATATAACTCTCCTACCATACTCCAATACTAAACCTGGCTGGCTCTCGGATCATTATTTAGATCTAACCATTCCGAATAATAGGTATTGGACATATATTGTATCTTTTAATAATTCAAATATTATTTACCTGGTTCGTGAGGGCCGCAGGTGATGCAAGTTCCATCTTTGTTCCTCAATATTTCGCCTGTGATTTCATCACACCTGTAAAATTAGGCCATTAGGTCGGCTGATAACTTACGTTTTTTTTATATTTAATGGGCCAGCGAGCAGACGGGTTACCTGGTTTAAAGCAACTGCCGTCGCCCATGGACACTTGACGTGACATCTGAAGAGTCGCGAGTACGTTGCCGGCTAAGGCCGGCAACGTACTTGCGCAATCTCAAGATAAGGGAATAGGGATAAGGGATTAGGAAAGTTGGGCCACCGGTAAAGTCACTCACTGAACGAAACACAGCATAACGCCCTTTCACGACAGTTTTCTATAAGGCCGTGGTTATCACTTCGGTCGAGCCGACCCATTCGTGCCGAAGCATGGCTCTCCCAGGGGAAATGAGCATCCGTATTATGTACTTAAGATCGGAAAATGTCTCATTGGTACACGCCTCTACCGGGGTTCGAACCTGCACCTTCTCGATTGCGAACCAAACCCCACTAGGCTACGGACGCTCTAAAATTTTTCATTTTACGTTTTCTAATGCTGATGAATACATTATCTACTGCACACGTTTACCCGTGTAGCACGTAGCCAGTTGACGGAAATACGTCATTTGGTCGTAATATGTCAATTTCATGTAAGTCGTGTTCTGTCGGCTGAGTTTGACCATAGACCAAAATAATTCCTCTATGGTTTGACATAACGCGACCAAATTACTTAGATCCACGATCTGTGTCTCTTTCAACTTCTCTGATTGTACATCTACAATGCACATTCTGATGTCGGAATGACTAAAACGAATACGGAAACCTAATACAAAAACGTACGTTTGCGGCCGACCTTTGGAGTTTGCCGTTTAGTGCTCTTGAAAATATTAAATGAACTTAAATACAAGAACTTACTTGACCAAAGTCAGGGGATATATTGACGAAACCAGGCGACTCAAAAACCCGATAGCGCCTACTTTGGAATCCAGATTAACTGTTAGAAGAAAAACATGTTATGAATCAGGATTAAAATATATATTAGTTACACAAAGAATGAGGATTTTTGAAAGCGAGACAGTAGATGTGTTGCCACAGCTGCATACTGTAAGCACACAAGCACCTATGTCATTTAGTCGGAATATGTCAATTTCATGTAAGTCGTGATCTTGAATCTCGGTGGGATTGACATAGCCCGACCAATTTACTTAGACCCGTAATCTGTATTTGTTTCACCTTCCCTGATTGCACATACCTAAATTGCTGTTCCCCTCCGTGGCACCATAGAATTCAACGACCCGTTTGACTCCAAACCTCTCGACGAACTCTTGCCAGATCTGCGGCCTTAGTCCGTTGCCGACCATGACCCTCAAGTTGTGACCGCGATCGTGCGGGCCTGGTGGAACAGTCAGGAGATACCGACAAATCTCACCAATATACTGCGCCACCTGGAATTGAAAACACCAAGGAAATTATTTCCACTAGACGAATGTAGGTAGAGCTAATAGAGCTCCTGACCAAAACGTTTTCTGTCTCTCTCTCTCTCTTTGTAGAATCGCCAAATAAAGTTGGAGTAATAGGGAATATGCATGATTTTTTATTATTTATTTAGATCAATCATTTGTTTTTGAAAAACGATGTAGTCCAATATAGAATTGAAAACAAAGTTACAAGCTTTTAAAGTAGTCAGTTAGAAAGAGAGATCCGATAATGATTGTGACGACAAAGTCCATAAGCTGCATACAAAGTTCATACTGAATTATTTTTGAGAGAAAGTGATGGGTGGAAAACTTAAATCGCTAATATTTAACCTATTTCTTTACAGAATTCAGAGATTTTTTGTAATTATGTATATCTTTTAGTCCACTATCATAATAATTTGCATTCAAAAAAATGTTTATACACGCATCTTCCCTCTTGAAGTAGTTGACATTCGACTCATATTCAATACCTGTCGTCTTAAAACGGTTACTTCGCAATATTGCTACAACAATAAATAACAGCAATTAATTTTGTCATATTTCTTATAAATAACTGCTAATTTTGCAGAACAGTGAATTCACAATCAATTTATTTGTTGATTTTGAAGTAACTTTTTAATCAAAACTATTAGATTTTTCAATTTATCCCCTGTTGTTCATCGATCCTGCAAAGCAGCGTTAAAGGGTTTCGGTCATTAATTACATAAATACTTTTAAGATTGTAACAGCTTTTGTAGATGCTTTTATAAGACAATTATGTAACTTTGTTTTTTTGTTTAATAATTTTATAAACAAGTTACAATACATTATCATATACATATGTAACATATTGTTTTAACTAACAATTATTTTTGTAACTAAAACAATTATTATTTGTTACATTAGCTTTAAGACACAATATTGTTATCTTCCATATTTTAGGTAAAAGATGGATCCGTGCGAGTTTCTTACGCCGGTTCTTCTCGCCGGGCTAGTTCCCGAACCGGTGGTAGGCACCATAGTCTCGACGTTCAGAAAGTGTACTTAAACTACTTATTTTGAATAATAAGATTTAGATTTGATTTGATTGATCTTAGGAGTCAATATGTCGTACCGTGCATTTATATTTAGCTACATCGCTCCAGTAGTTGCTGGCTGAAAACTTCTTCCGCAGGACAACCGTGCAGCCCAGTATCACACACTGTCCAGCGCCCAAAACTCCACCTGCCGTGTGGTGAAGCGGGAGGGGGTCGTAAATCACATCTGACGCCGACAGCCGCGCGGAGTTATGTACTCCTAGTGGAATGAGGAGGAACCTGAAAAGGTTATAATGCAATTCTTCAAATTTTTTTTTATGTTATATACATAATAATATACAATAGTACAAATTAGTTAGTACACATCTCGTCGTCTTATCCAATGATAAGTTAAACTCGTATTATGGCAATCAGACAGCAGATGAACACCGAACCTATCCCACAATATAGTTTGTCACGTATAGACTCTCTCGGCGACGTGATCCGCGCTTCGTTTGGGAATCTCCCCCGAAACCATTGGCAATGCATCCATACTAATATTATAAATGGGAATGTGTGTTTGTTTGTTTATCCCGGGATCACCCAAAAAGAAGCAAAAGGTAATATATACTTTTGAACTTGAAAAAACTTCATCTCACCAAGAAATATCGTTTTACGCGATTTCCGAAATCCATGCAAACGAAGCCACAGGCAATAGCTGGTTAATCATAAAAAGAAGAATAGCTAAAAAGGTCACAACTTAAGTATTTTTATGTCAAGCCACATTCGTGATATATTATCGGTTTTGTTAAAATAAATTTAATGAACAAATTGGCGATTAATACTTGTAAAGCTTCCATAAATATTCATTTTGATAAATTAAAAAAGGAAGTCCTTAAATATCTCTGAATGTGCCTTCAATATTCTTATAAAGGAACAATAATTATTCAATTAGATGACCAACCGAATGCAAGGCTTACCTCGTGTGCGTTACAATGGCTGCCTTCGGGAAACCAGTAGTGCCACTCGTGTAAATATACATCAACGTATCTCTAGGGTTGGCTTGCACTACCTCAGTGAATGATTCCGCAGATATTTCCTTCAGCTCCGCCCCTAGAGGTATTGTGTCCTGTATCAACGAGGTGGTTTCCCGCTCCGGTGAATTGTACTGGAATAGTGGCATCTCCGCGAGCTCATTCTGTACTTCTTTTATCGCTGAAATTTAACAGAATTACTTATTAGTATCATATATTATATTAATTCTTCTTATTGACATATAAGGATGCGGTTTGTAATCATAGTCACTAGGAGAAGGAGGTTACGTGCAGGTTCGACGATGGGGGTAAATGTGCACAATAGGGAATATGCGTATGAATTTTTTTAATGCTAATTATTATGAAAGTAAAAAGAATAAAGAAAAAAAATTCAGAATGACAAAAAATCTTTGATTTAGGTTGAGATATGGGTAAGATATTATTAGCGATCTAAGTTTTCTTTCCATCTCATTCTCTCAATACGCAATTTAGTATGAACTTTGTATGAAGCTTATTGATTGACGTGACAGTCAATATCAGATCACTCTTATTTCTATAACATTGTTATTTTCAATTTAACCAAAAAAATTAATTTGACTACATCGTTTTTTAATAACGTTAGATTTATTTAAACAAAGAATTAAAAATCATGCATATATATTCCCATAGGTCCGTAGAAAATTACTTATATAGATTTAGAAGCTGGACATAAATCTAAAATATTCTCTAGAATTTGTATTATTCATAAGAATTCACAATTGCCAGGAAAAACAATACGAGAATTAGGTGCTTGTAGAACGCATGAACGCTACCAGACATACTAATAGGAGAGCTTCAACTTGCCTAAAATACCTAATGAAAATTTGTTATCAGCTCTCGCATTATACGTGCACTTCAATAATATTTACCTCCACACAATTCGTCTCCAAATATAACGGCTTTGCACCCCACGATTTTCAGGCAATACACTAGTTGGGCAGCTCGTAGGTTGGTGTTGACTAGCGCGGTGACCACTCCCAACTTGGCCAGCCCCAGCCAGATGAACACGTACTCGGGCTGAGTCTCCATGAACAAGGCGATCACTTCACCAGCCTTAAACCCCTGTCTTTTAAAATACCAGGCGATTCGGTTTGTTAACTCGTCACCCTGAAAAAATAGTGAGTTTTTAAATGTATTAGGTATTCCGGCCTTGTTTATCATTTTAATTTTGAAAGGGGATATTTCTCAATGTCTGTTCATGGATATATTTGCCGTTTGTTAACGGATATGACTTATTTTTTTTTTAGAAATATTATACTTTATACACGGTACTTGGATTTAAGTCCAAATTACTACTAATACTATTATTAGTAGTAATTTGAAAACATTATGTTTTTCCAATATCAAAAATAATCTTTATTACTCTCCATGAATATACATTCATACAATATGAAGTTATATCCCTTGATATTTTGATTAGACCTACGAAAAGGGTTATACCCGACTGCGCCAGAAGGAGGGTTATGTGTTACGAGAGTTTGTATGTATGTATGTACGTATGTGTAATTGTTTCTAATTTTTAACGTACGATGATGGGGTATCGTTAGACACGTCTTGATAGCGCAACTGACACTGGGTACATTAAAAATCCAAATAACGGATTCTGAAGTGAAATTGAGAGGTTCCAAAAAATTTTTTCCGTCCATTTTGGTCGAATAGGGTATTCAATATGAAGGGCTTGAAATAGCCATTCTAGAAATATGCATAACTTGATGTTTAAATTGCAATGGTTCCTGCAGTCGGGTTTTCTGTCTTTACTCTTTGGACATTAAGCTTGATAAATAATTAATTGTTTGTCACTTAATAAAAATGAACATTCAAAATCAAAATCACTTATTTCTGAATAAATTTAAATCAAATATTTTTAGAATGTCATGTCGAATATCATTAAAGATTGAAACCCCGCACCGCGATGTCCCGCAGTTCCGTAGACGAAACCACAATCCCACGACCCATAAGTCCAACGTCACTATTTATCAGTCGCTAGGTTCACTACAACAAAAGCATATCATACACACTACATAAAAATTTCAAAGCTTCAGACTCTGGAGAATTCAATGCAATGTGTATGAGTCCATATAGTAAACCCAATAACCAACAAACTACAGCGTTCCCAGACCCATCAGCCACGGGACCGCGACCACCATACCCGGAACCACGGGACTGCAATCCC
>JAOTAV010001082.1:0-34490 GCA_026546445.1 Cyclargus thomasi | reverse complement strand
GGCAGTAGTCGTCAATTAAGACGGGTAGGGTTGGCAAATTGGCAATCGTTCGTCGATTTGCCAAACATATTATAAGTCGTGCCAACTTATTGTGTTACCGCTTATTCGATTGCGAGTAGTTGCGTAATTAGTGAAGCGCCCTCTTATTTGGATTTGAAGACATGGGTGCATGGAGCAGGTAAGTGACATTTTACTGCTAATAGCAGTTACAAATTTTTTTCTTCTGATAATTTTAACACATTTTGCTACCAAATAGCTTTAAAAAAACACGTTTTCAATATTTTAAAATATTTTTCCTGGTTCAAAAAGTTATAAAGTTACTAGCTGTAGCCCGCGACTCTGTCCTCGTAGTATACCGTAAAGTCTATATCTGACTTTGTTTTAGAGATGGCGCTGTAAAAAATGCTTTTCCCTATTTTACTGCTTGTCTCTTAAAATTTTTCCTTCAATAAATCACGTTGTCTTAATAATTTTTTAAAGAGATGATATATTGACAAACTTCATCTACAACGAAAAAAATTTTTTTACTGCGGCAGATGAAACAATGACACCCATTCTCTTTTAAAATAAAACACACTTTTTATGCTTAAAATGATTCAGTACTTTCAGCTCAAGGCACACGTATTGATATGACATAATTTAAAAGCAAATATACAAAAAAGAAATAATATTTTCCGTTAATGCCTCACAGACCGTTCTTATCGGAGAGATAAGACGCATTCGTCGGCCTGTTTTATACAGATGAGCTTTACTTTTCGTATTTCAGTATCAATAATCGCCCCTGATAATGAATATTATCACCTGATTAAGTACTAAAAAGTTTTTTGTTACCTTAAAGCCAGTTAAAGCTGTATTCGTTTCGTCACATTCAAGATTTATTTTATCTAGTTTTGGTGCCCGCAACTTGGTAGCGCGAAAACTTGTATTTCACGGGAACCGTACGTTTTTCCCGGGATAAAAAGTATCCTACGTGTTGCCTAGACTTAATAGCTATTAAATAAAAAACGATTTATTCGAATCCGTTCAGTAGTTCCGGGGATTAGCGCGTACAAACAGATAAACAGACAAGCAGACAAATTTTTTTTGTCGATTTGTGTTTTAGTTTAGTTTGTAAAAATATTAATTGTACAGACATGCCAATTAGACTGTTTTATTATATGTATAGACTAGAAGTCGCCCTGTGGTTGAAATTTGACCATAAAATATATTTAAAATTTAAGTTTTACTATTGGGCCATCGTGTAGAGGAGCTATAAAAAACTATCATCTTATCGGTTCAGCGGCTTGAGCGTGAAGAGGTTATAGACAGACAGACAGACATTTTCAGTGGGAGAGCCATGCTTCGGCATGAACGGGCCGGCGTGAAAACTCACGTGAAACGGCGTTTTGCTGTTTCGTTCAGTGAGTGAAATTACCGGTGGCCCATCTTCCCTAATCCCTATTCCCTCATAGATGGCGGCAACGCACTTGCGACTCTTCGGATGTCGCGATTGTCCATGGGCGACGGCACTTGCTTTCCATTAGGTAACCCATTTGCTCGCTTGCCCTCTAAATAACCTTTAAAAAAAATGTATTTATAATATTAGTGTGGAAGTATCGACTAACGGGCCCGACAGGCGTTGTCCTGGTTTGTGAATAAGAATCGGTCCAGTTTGGGAAGCGTTCAGTGACAAACACACGCACACCACAACTAGGTATATGTATTAGGATCTAATGATATTCAGTTGAACTCCGTAGTAACATCAACCTCGACCTTAGCAAGTACTTTTACAGTTAGTCGATGGATTATTGCAATGTGAGCGGGGCTTACCACCCTCACCACGCAATTTCTCTATTGTCTATTCGTAGGAAAATATTACCTCCTCTTAGTGCACAGCACATACCTTCCTTCCTTAGATATATGACAAGCTAAAATAGAAAACCCGACTGCAGGACTACATTTTGATACCCTACTCGACTTAAATGGGCGGAAAATTTTTTTTTTGTACCTTGCAATTTTGACATCTAAATCCGCCATTTTGATTTTTAAAATTTTAACGTTAGGTACATTGTCACTTGAGCTATAATGACAAGTAAGAAATCATGCGTCACAATCCATCAAGACGTTTTAGCTGCAGAACCTGCCAAACGATTATACATACATAGATACTCTAAATAAAATATAACCATCCTTCTGAACATTATGAATCATTAAGTTGCTTAACTTTTTAGAAACTCAGTCAAAAGCAAAGTTTAAGTTATGTATTATAATTGCTTAATAACAAAATATACACAGAAAAAGTGATATTGCTTGTTTTCAATTCTCTAAACAATAGTTTTTAAATAAAACTAAACACGAAACATTTAACGTAAAGTGGCCCAATTGTCTCGTAATCCGCCGTTTTAGTAAATTGTTATCAGAATTTCATCGATAAGAGTTTAGGCGCGCCCATCAGAGATACCGTACACATAATTGTTTAATACATGTAATAAATTAATTATATACTATTAAAGTTCGCGTGTCCGTCCGTTTATTGACCCGGCTCACGTGTGTAACAACAATTTGAATTAAAGCCAATTATTTTCGGCTTTCTTCGGAATTGTGTTAGATGTATTTCGCCTCTTTATGGTTTAAAATCGATTATGGGAGTTATATTGGGTATCGTACCTTGTATGGGATAGTGCATTTATTTATTACCAGGAGTTGTAAGAAATGTCGTTAATTATATCTGGTTCGATTAAATTGTAAGTAATTGTATTAATTTCTATTTCATCCTTTTGCGTTATAAGTTGTTGGAAACGTACCAAAGAGTAGACTTTGTTGATAAGCCAAGATTTGTACCTACGCATATAATATAACACCGATCATTTTATTAAATAGTTTGTGAGATCAGGATCCCTCAAAGGCACCGTCCAGTTTGAGACCGTTGAATTGTATATGATCGGTGAAATTTCTTTTGGTCAATAAATATTTTGTATTTTTTTGTATTTGTATAGATATTTTTTTTTGATAATTTTATGAAAATTATGAAATTTAAATTTAATTATAGACTAGTACCTTAAAAATCTAAGTCTAAAATTTAGAAGCCTACAGTAAATCTCACGCAGCCTTGGTCTGATGATTAGTTTAAACACTCGCATGTTACTTTAACATAAAATTATTGCCGAATGCAATTCCGGCATTAGCTGCTCATTTGAAATAGGAAATTGTCTATGGAATGTAAAATCAATTTTGCTATCGGCTAACCTATTTTCTTTATGGAAGCCCAAAAATAGGGCAAATTTCAGCATTTCACCGGCTTAGGGGAATTAATTAGAGCGTAAATGTTTAGCAATTTTTAGTGGTAATCTATCCTGATAATATAAAGCTGAAGAGTTTATTAGTTTGTTTCAACGAGCTTATCTCAGAAACTGTTAAATTCTGTTTGTGTTGGTTAGTCCATTTATTGAGGAAGGCTTAGGCACGCTACGACCAATAAGAGCCGAGTAGTAATCAAAAATGTTGTAAAATGGGATGATTTATAAAGTTTCACGCGGACGTAGTCGCAGGCAATAACTATATATTAATAAACATAGTAATAAGTATGGAACCCTTCGTGTTTTTTAAGGGCAGACTTGGCCCAACCCCGTTTATAATGGCAGACTTGGCCACTTATCTACTCTTGTATATTAACTCTTTTTATGGCATTGTCGCCTCTATTTACTACTCTTTGTTTCCAATTGATCGTTCGTTAATTATAAGTAATGGCCGCTAATTAGTTAATTAATTTATTTCATTCGACGGCGGCTTTGTACTTCAAGTACTTAAGTTCAGACAATTCCAAATGTAAAGAGGTTAACTTCGGAATATTAAACTTCAAAATTGATTCTGTTATTCCTTACTTGAAGACATAAGTTGAAAAAGCGAGTAACTAATATTTCACAAGAAAATTAGGTACTATTTTTTCCAATGCAATATTAACAAATCTTTTAACTTACCACCTTAATTATCTTTATTTTTATATATCAAGCTCATTTAATTCACGTTTGAAATAGTTTATTTGGTCCTTCATTTATACAAAAAACAGGAGATTTTTTAAATTGTATCTTTTACCACCCATGACTCCAGATAAATGAGTTTATTGTAATTATACCTACATATCACACCTAACATTGTAAAGTTAAATATTTGTTTAAGAAATATAATTGTCTTGACTATTTCATAGTTCATTTATATATTTAATTCCACTTTAGTCCTAAATAACTAGCCCCACGCCGAAACGACTTAAATGTTTATATTCAAAATCGTGCATATTAAATGGTCCCCTTTCGCCCGCCGTCAGTCTTCATTGCGACCCGAATAGCTCACATTAACCAATAATTACGTGTAATCAATAGCACCTATTTGTACCACCACGCGAGCTGTGTGCTTTTTGTGGCGGTCGGTAGTATTCGAATTACATTTTTCGTGAAAAATATACCACAGCCTCAAAGAAACTAGAGCGAAACGGCGATGCGCTGTGTTTCGATTAGTGAGCGAGTTCACAGGAGACCCAACTTTCCTATGCCTCATTCCCAATCATTTATTCTCGTTCCCAATTCCCGTATTGAAATGCTGGCAACGCATTTGCAACTCTTCTCCTGTTGCATGTTACAAGTGTCCATGGGCGACGGCAGTCGCTATCCATCAGGTAACCCGTCAGCTTGCTTGCCCCTTAATTTTCATTAAAAAAATACTAGAGGACCCTACAGTTGTCCTACCGGGCTGATTCGTGAGCTTTTGCCCTCGGCTTCGCTCGAGTAAATGCGAAAATTGCTTAAAATGCAAAATAATTTTTAATAAAAATTTTTTTTTTCAAAGACCTATATCTTTCTCTCTATCCCATAGAAAAAGTTTATGCCAAATCAAATGGATTAGTAACACACTTCACACTAATAACCATGTCGTATCATACATATGGTATTGCATTCAAAATATTCACGCGATTTATCGGTCCGACATCGCGTCGTATCGTGTAAATGGAGTCTCGTATAAACATCGACCGTCTATTGATGACTATTTAATTTGTTGTTGGAAACAATTAGTAAATTACCGCCAGACTCGATTCTAATTCGCTCGAATTAAATCGATCTTTTCTCACGATCTACTGAGATAGCTGTAAGAAGGCAGTTACGACATAAGACTTGAGGCTGCTTTTTTAAACTGCGAAAATTTCACGTCTCGAGATACCAACTGGACTGTCGTCCTCAAGCTAGAATGCCGCTACGTACAAAAAGTATTTTTTGAGTTATGAGCAAAAACCACAGCAATTTTTCTATGGGCTTGGTACTACGTAAGGCTAATATTAATATTAATAACTCGATGGCTATAAAAGCTACAAACATTTTTGAAATACACGTCGATAGAGCTTTTTTATGATTATGATGGCATCAAAATGTCAAAAACGACCAGATGTTGGCTAACGGCATTTAAGCTTGAGGAAGGTAGTAGAGACAGACAGACGCACAGGCGGACAGACGGTGACAGAAAGTCAGCCATCGAAGTCTTAGGTCCCGTTTTTACCCTTTGAGATGTAGACCCAGAGCTAGGAACACCTATAAGGCTAAAATTTTTTATGGTGATAAATCACATCATACTAAGCACGGTAACCTTCGTCTGCCAAAAAATATATGAAACTTAAAAGAAAAAACTTGTTGCTGTTAGCTTGAAATTGACATATCGATGCCTTACTGCCTCAACCTCGTATCTTAAAAATGGCTACGTTTCAGGAGACCAAAAAAACTGATTATATTTTTTTACATAATAATTGTACAAAATCAGATATGAGGTAATTTGATGAGTATATTGTCACCTATCAAATAACCGCATATCTAGTTTTGTACAATTACTAAGAAGAAAAATATAATCAGTTTTATTTGACCAATGCAATGTAGCCATTTTTAAGATACGAGGTTGAAGCGGTAAGGTATCGACATTTGAGCTATCAAAAGATTCCCGTACGGGGAAAACAAACGAAAAAAGATGAACGTGTGCGCCAACTGATGTACTTTCTACCGATTCGATGCATTCGGGTGTCCGAATGCGGAATTTCGCAATAGGAAACCTAATACGGAAAACTAACGGCGGCGAGCCAAACTTAGTACTAAGAAATCTTTTTTTCTATGAAGTTAGGAGACGTGAGAGCGCAGACGGGTTACATGACGGAAAGCAACTGCCGTCGCCCATGGACAATCGTAAAATCCAAAGAGTCGTAATTGCGTTGCCGGCCCAAAAGGAGGATAGGGAAGGGGATTAAGGATAGGTATTGATGTTTTAGAGAAGGTAGGCTTCAGCCATCACTATCACAATATAAACATTATTTGTCAACTTTTGCTTTTAATATGGCAACATTGTGTCTTGCGGGAACCGATCGAGTTAATGTCGACTGGTGTAATCTCATAAGCTCCCACAACCGGTAATTTTAATTGACATTTTGTTAAATATCCACCCGATTTTTGGCAGCTTTTGCGAGAAAAGTATTGGTAAAGTTGTTGCCCGCGACTACGTCTGGGCGTGCGTTCTAACAAGCAAACAAACTCTTCTACTTTATATTAGGATTAGAAGAGAATATAGATTACAATACTAACTAGGATAAGTTATAGTTTTAATTAAAAGTATAATGTTAGTTATGTATTTTAGTTTTAAGGTTGTTTTTTATGATATTTTTCTTTAATTGAATTTGTAATTGTGCAATGAATAAGAAAGTCTATAGTCATTGATTAGGGTAACAGTTAAGTTAACGTTTTTGTGTGTTTTTAGGGGTGTCTTTGAGGGAGATTATTGTATCTTTGTTAAGTGAAGATTGCAACAAAAAGGAAAATATTTAAAAAAATAATAAAAATAAAGTTTAATTCATCTATTAAGTACTAGGTGGCGCTAAGATATAAATATATTCGCAAGCTTCCTATTTAAATGTGTTGCATTAAAAACACATAATATGAAGCATATTACTCAATTTTATGCAGGCTAATAAAAATCTCAAAAGTGGCAAAATATGAAATCAGTAATGAATTTCACAGCAACCGTACACTTTCCCGCAAAAAATGCCTAATGAAAATGAAAAAAAAAAATCGCGCCAGTACATTGTGAGGTTAGCGCGTTCTCTATAAATAATAAAATCAGTATTATACCATTTTTCATCTAGTGGCACAACACACCAAGTCTGGGGTTAAAATAGAGGCGGTATTTTATTTAAAATACAAATCACATGTCTAGGCAAGTTCTAGAATAGCAAATGAGGTCTGAAACTTATAAGGTCGGGAGTCTGGGTCATAAGGAAACGGGTTAGTTACAAAAATACATCGTAACTAATGTCTGGACTTAAAAGTATTCTAGGAAAGGTGCCTTTGATATTATAATACTATTTCGAGGACGGATAGCAATTGCCATCCAACGGGGCAATGCTATTAGTTTGCTCGGTACTCTGCCTGATGGGGACGATTTAGAAAAGGTTTTCTTTTTATTATAGTTTTAATTCTTTTATTTTAAGTTTGTATTTTGTAATATTGAATGTTTATGTAACTTATTAAATACATTGTTAATCAGACCTTCGAGGATGATGGCCAGATTTATTAATATTATGTAACAGGGATGAATTTAGAGTACTTATATGCGACATATACAAAGTGCTACAAAAGTAAGTGATAATACTTTAGGGTGTGTATGTATGTCCTTATAGTTCACTGTAAAAGTAGTGGTGCTAAAAACAAAAAAAAAATGTGATCTGTCAAGAGCGCCATCGACAAGAGTTTGCTATACAAATCACAAAAAAAATTGTTTTACTTAAGCGCTGCTACTTTCACAGTGAGCTATATATAAGGAACACATACACACCCTAAAGTATTACCACTTACTTTTGTTATACACTGTATATGCAGTAGAAATAAGAACATTAAAAAAAAACATTGGTCGTTCACGTAACACAAATCGGACCCGTCTACTTTCACCTTAGAAGAAAAAAAAATATACACCTCAATCCAGCAGAGCTAGCATGGCGTCGGTAGACATACGAAAGTATAGAAATTTGACATTAATTGGTGAAAAATGTGCTACCAGAGAATACTTATGCATGACTTTTAATTCATTGTTTTAATAAATCTATCGTTATTGAAAAACGATAAAGTCCAATCAGTGTTTTGATAAAAAATAAAAATAACAAAGTTATTGGCCTTCAAAGGAGTCAATAAGAAAGAGAAATCCGATTTTAACTGTGACGTCAAAGTCTATAAGCTGCATACAAAGTTCATACTGAATTACGTTTTGAGAGAAAGAGATGGGTTGAAAATTTAAATCTTACTCATTTCTAAACAGAAATTTGAGATATTTCGTCATTCTGTATATCATTAAGCCCACTATCATAATAACTTGCATTCGTTAAATTTTGTTTTATATGCATATTCCCTAATAATATTTCGACCAAATGACGTCCGTCAACTCTGTATCAATTTCTTCGACGGTATAACCATATTACCGAACGCGCTAAAACAATGTAGTACACATCTAAATATTCATTACGTAGTTGACTAATCAACTTTGCAGACAGTTGCGGACAATAGCAAGTTGGGGGCAGACTTGCTAACTCTTTATAGTATTAGTTGAAATAACAGTGCCGTACATCCAGACTTCGTCGACACTAATGGATCTATGCTCGACAAACTATAAACTATAACTGAAATACCTCTGAACGAAACTTTAAGTTGATTTTAAATTAAGCGCAGGTTAATTTCGCGGTTTCGGGTGAGGTTTCATTTGTAAGTTTAACCTTCAGTTGAGTTATAGCACGTTTTATGTTGGGTGAATCTTTTATTGTCTTTTTAAAGGGTTCCTTACCCGAAGGGAAAAATCGGGAACCTATTACTAAGACTTCGATGTCTGTCCGTCTCCAGGCTGTATCTCAAGAACGGGAATAGATGAGGGTGATTTTTTTTTCAGAATGTGTATTTCTGTTGCCGCTTAACACAAATACTGAAACCAAAATAAATTCAGTAAATTACAGCAAACGCGTTTTTTTTTTGCTATTTTTTGGTCGATTCCAATAATGACAACAGGTAGGCACTTGAAATTTTTACAAAATACTAAGTTATATTTATTCTTTATACTCGTATATAATCCACTGAACGGTCATCAGATTTCGCGTGGATTGGGGTATATTTGACGGGTTAGGCAGGAAATTTTAAGGGTACATTATTTCTGTCACCCTAGGTACTTATGAAATTTGCCGCCTTCAGGAGACTAGGACGCTGCCGCCCCTTTAAGACGCTGAAACCCCTATAGGCTATGACCTTCAACGGCTATATAATCCAGGCCAGAGTACCACTCTTAATCAGCGGGACTTAATCGATGAGTTTAACAGATTCATCCATAACTTACTTGGTGAGTCAGCCAGTAGGTCTTCGTCTGGTGTGGACTTTACGGAGTTGGGCGAGAGCTTGACGGCGTGGGGCGACGCCGTGGGGCCGGACGCCACGCTGCCGGCGCTGCTGGTGGTGCCCGCGGTGCTGTGGGACGTCGTTATGGTGATTTCCCCGTTCGATGATGCGAGCCTGGTGAAGGAGATTTTAGTTGTAGTTAACATTTTAATGTAATAAGCGGGCAAGCAAGCAGATAGGCTACCTGATGGAAAGCGACTGCCGTCACCCATGGATACGTGTAGCAGCAGAGGGTCGCAAGTTTAAATGCCATCATTTTAATAAAGGAATGGGCTACGGGAATAGGGATAGGGAATGAGGTGCGAGTCCCTTGTCCCTATTTCCACTGCGACTCTTCGGATGTCGCAAATGACCATAGGCAACGGCAGTTGCTTTCCCTCAGGTAACCCGTCTGCTCGCTTACCCCCTAAATATCATAAAAAAGTATCTGACTATTCGTGCTAGAGCATGTCTATTGACAATATTAAAAAGGGCCGGTTGCAACACTACCTTAAAAGCTGCGTATAGGCTATCCACAACTTATTTGACAGATGTGTTCAGATAAGTCTAAACTGAACATATTTAACAGATCATTATCTGTTAAATATGTTCAGTTAAGTCTATCTGACACTTATCAGGAAGTGGTAAAACGTCCAACTCCAGCGGGAATTCAGGTCCGTTATCAGTGTTGGGTCCGTGTAAACTTAAAAAAAAAAATTCTTTACTTATAAAAACATATTGAATAAAATTTATACACAAGGAGATAAATAGAATAAATCAGTAACTTTTTAAAGTTTCTGTTATCCTATCCACAACTTTTTTGACAGATTTTACATACAAAATCTGTCAAATTAAGTTGTATCTGTCAAATAAATAGACTTTCTGTAAGCGGTGAAGCAGACCCTTATTTTTTTTAAACCACGCTATCTATATAAATGCAAGCTGGGTTAATATTGAACAAAGTCCATGGTCTAGATCAGTATTTAATAATATCTATGGACGCTTCACATCACGTCAGTCTGGCCCGATGATAAGTACCTGAAGGACTTGTGTTACAGGTATCAGACAACAGAAATATATTTAATACTTTTATACTATACACATATTTAAGATTTTTATCATATGATACACATATTTAATGCACATCCACGGCCCAGGAACATTGAAAAACTTTCGTTCCGTCGGCGGGATTCGAACCCGCGACCCCCGGCGTGAGCTACCAAGGTGCTCAACCACTCAGCCGCAGAGGTCGTCAAAATTAATCCTACTAATGTTATAAACGCGAGTGTGAGTGTGTATGTTTGTTACTTCTGCACGCTTTAACGGCTGGAGCGATTTTGATGAAAATTGGCTGACATCCTAGATTAAAACAGACTCCTTTTTAGGCGGGTGGTACCTCGGAGCATATCTAGTAAACATACAGGGTTAAATTTGATTTCATACTTTAACCTCGTTCTACTATACAAGTTTATTACTCAAAGCTAGGTCCTGGGACAATTCGTGAATACTAGACCGGTTAGTCATATCGAAATATCTAAGCAGGTATTTAGTAGTAATTACTTAGATAGAAACTAGACTAGATATAATTACAAGGTACCTCGAACATAGAGTTTATAAATTGATCAATATAGAGATAGAGTTGTCATTTATTGAACTTTATTTTTATATTACCGTCAGCAGGCTTAGCATGGCGACCTAGATAGTGTTTCTTTCTATCTATAGAGCGGCGGATGCACAAAGGAAATCTGTCAGTTTATCCCGACTATCTGTTATTTGAATGTCTATTCTTCGGTCGGTATGCTAAGCCCGCTGGAGCTTGTAGCAAATTCACGAGGCTTCATATCAGGTAAAATCGACACGTTAGTATTATTATTTTTTAACGATCTTCAGGGGGCAAGCGAGCAGACGGGTTACCTGATGAAAAGCAACCGCCGTCGCCCATGATTACTCGCGTCATCCGAAGAGTCGCAAGTACGTTGCCGGCTTTTATGAGGGATCAGAGAATGGGAATAGGGATAAGGGATTAGGGAAGTTGGGCCATTGATAAACTCATTTACTAAACGAAACACAGCTTAACGCCATTTCACGCCAGTTTTCTGTGAGGCCGTGGTATCATTTAGGTCGAGCCCGCCCATTCATGCCGAAGCATGGCTGTCCCACTGCAAGGAGCGTCCGTATTATGTTCTTGAGATCGGAAAATTGTCTCATTGGTACACGCCTCCACCGGGGTTCGAGAACCTGCACCCTCTTGAGTGCGAAAGGTCTTAAGGAAAAAATCCACCCGAGGCCACTGCGCTCCGATTGGTCGGAAGTATCGAAGTACGTACACACAGATCTCTTATTGGTGCGTACTATTTTAGTGCGGTTGTTAGTTTATTGGCAGTTAATCTATCAGTGACAAAACACTGATAAGTTTCGAACACGGATGGCTCACATTACCTCTCTATTGGTTATATGCTCGACGGCTTGAGTCTTAAAAACGGTTTAGGTTAGTTTAGGTTAACCTAGGGTAGGTTCGCAGCCTTCTTGGTCCGGAGCCTGTCACCTTTTGCCAGCCCTACTACCTTATCGTTGCGCCTGTGCACAACCCTAGCTTTCTAACATTCAATGGGCGTGTGAGTCGTGACACACGGCACATCCCTAGCTCGTCCCAGCCACAGAACAATAGAATGATGTTGTAACGGCCGAGGATGAGGAGCTCATTAAGTGTGTCGCATTAGCCGTAATTGCGGGCTAATTAGCCCCTATCCGCCGCAATAGATGCACACACACACACACAGACACACACACATAAGCACACAGCGTACGCTAAAGTAGCCTGCGCTTTCACTAGCTTGAGAATTTCGTGAAATAATTGTTCTCAGAGAATACTTCCGTACCGGGTAACGATTAAACGCAATAATCAAATAAAAAGGAAAGCTTACTGTCTCATTGATATATGCAAGGGCAAAGCCTTAATAAGGGTATTTGTCGGCACGAATGGGCCGGCTCGACCGAAAAATTTCCGCGGCTTCACAGAAATCCGTCGTGAAACAGTCCTTGCGCTGTGTGAGTGAGTTTCTTACCCTCTATTACCTATTCCCTTTCCCCTATTCCTTCCACTTAGCATATTCCAACTAAAAGGCCAGCAACAGAAACTCCTAATATAGTCCATGGGCAATTTAATATGAAAAATGACAGTCGTTATTGCATCTACAAAATGCTATTTCAACTTGTATAACCGGTTTGAAATTATAAAAGTATACAAGAACCAACATTTAAATTTAACGTTGAAATCAATAATTTGAATGCACAATTACAAGCTAATTTTTGCATACATTAGAGAGGAAATTAGAATGACAAATTACAAATTTACTACGGTTTTTATGGTGAAACTATTATTATCATAGTAGTATTTACAATTCATAAATAAAAAACTTTACGTCCTGTCTAAAAGAAATATGGAAATGTAACTTATTGAAACATAAGTATATTCCATAGCTTTCATTGTATATAAGTATAGGTATTTTTCTGTATAATTAAAAAAGTATAAACTTTTGTTAAAAACATTACCCTTCTTACGCCGTCGGATAAAAAGTGGCACAGTAGCGCGTAAACTTAAAAAGCTTAAACGCGCACCCTTCTGACGCGAATTCACTCTTCGAATACAACATTCACACACACACGGCTTTTTACGAACACACACAGATACACTCACATTCCTCATTAATTGTTCCTTCAATTTATCAACACGTAGAATTCTTAATGTCAAAACTATGCCTTTAAACACATAATTTAGTAAAATTTTTTGCACATCTGACGTCCGTGGTTATCATAACTGCCTGTTTTACTTTTTGTCCGATTTTCAAAAAAGGAAGGCTTTGGTAATTTTATATGTAGTATACATACTTTTATTGAAGATTCTACTACTAGTGGTACAATAGTTCTAGTGAACACAATAAATGCTAAATTTTTGATTCGGTAGACAAATTGATACAGTTTATAAATAATTTAGCAACAGTCGTTAAATGTTTAAAAACAAATCAATAACTATTAAGTAATATTATCGATGACCACTGTGTCGAATCAAAAATTAGCATCACTAAATTTTTAATTCATAATTTTGTTTTTGAGAGACGAAAAAAAATCTCTTTATGAACACTGCTGATCTGCCTTTAGAAATGAGCGTGGTATTAGAAATTCATTTCATTAAAATTATGATATTAAATGAGCATTTTTTGTTTTATAAAATCTAGATTCAAACAAAAAAGAACGCAGGTGAAGGCTGAAAAAGGCTTTGATTTGATGATAATATTAATCATTAATTTTATTTTATAATTAGTGGTGCACCTGGAAAATAATAAACGAGAAAATTTTGGTTTGTCTGATTCTAGGGATGATTCTAAACTTAATAAGTAAACGTGTTTTGTTATAACAATTTTTGTACATATAGAAACCCAAATAAAGGTGAAACCACACTATTGCAGAATTAAAAAAAAAAAAAAATAGAAATGCGAATGTATGAAACTCCAACCTCTAACTGTATCAAATTCACGTCAGCTTTTTGTAAAATGCGGCGCCGTATCGTGTCGGAGCTGGATAATGTTTTTTTTATTACAAATTTTAAGACGTCCATAGACTTGCCCGTATCCTTTTTTCTCGATTTACAATTTCATTTTTTCGCACCAAGGTTTAAATTTTATCTAAAATAACGTTAAATTCATTCCGCCAGACTTTGGAATTCCCTACTCAAAGAGATTCCTGAGAGCAAAACTCTACCAGTATTCAAAAAGAGTGTAAGAGAACACTATCTCCGACAAAATACATAAAAATTCCGAGAAACTACTTTAATAATTATTTTTAATTTAAGTATTTTTATTTATTTGTTTATTTATTAATTAATTAATTTATTTATAATTATAGACTATATATGTTGTTTGTGTAAGTTTATGAATATTTATTATAATTATTTTTTATTGATTAATATGTATTATGCAGTTTATATAGTAGTATTAGTTCTTTGTTGTATGTAAATAAATACTTATATATATTATTTGTTTTAAGTCTATTTCTCGTGCACACGTACACACTATTTTTTAAATTCTAAGTCACATATTCCTACTGTATTGTACAGGTCTTCTGGAAGACATTCCACACGACATATTTTTAAGTTTTTAAGCTGTTTCTATTTTATCATTTCTCCTGTGTGTACATAAATTGTAAAAATAAAAATAAATCCATCACGTTGTAGACTTTTTGTTTAGTTGGATAACCCACTAACTTTTTAATAGTCTTTTAAAAATCTAACGCGATTAGGTAAACATAGGAGTGTAGAACATGACAAGATAATGTTGTTTTTGGTTAATGTTTAACTTTATCGTAATTAGCGTGGTCCGTGGAGTGTTTCACACGTAGCGCGCAGCGTACGGATGTAATTTGAATAAAAATATTGGAAACACACGGCCTCTTAACCCGCGTTGAAACGCTACGTAAATTCAAAAGCAAATGTTAGCTGGTTGTGTTTCCATTAGAAATTCATCAAAATCATTCGATATCATAGGTCTTTTATTGAAAATTATACTTTGTTCAAGAAAGTGCTCGTAATAAATTGGAGTTTTTATTTTGTTTGTAGGTATAGAGTACGTATATCTTTGAAAATCTTTTTCAATTTCCATAATATCCTATGAAGATGTTAAAATATATTTTTAATAGCCATTATCTGTTTAGTATTTCGGCAACAGACACACTTTCGTATTCACTAGTTCGTGTTTACTTTCGTAAGTAACTACGGATATTTTGTATAATGTATTTTCATCTTAACACTTAGTACTAGCTCAAACGAGCTGCAATAACCCAGATATATACAGCTCGAGATTTCCCGCTAATGGTGATTTATAAGACAATAATGATACAATTATTTATAAGCTAAGTGGAGTGCTCGAATGCAAAATTGCTGTACAAACAACTAGTCTTGTAAAGCGGATAAGCGAGGACTGTATCACGATGTAATGAAAAACTTAATAATAACTATTATAATATCACCTAATAAAGTATAATATAATTGAATTGGCCTTATTTTATGTTGTGTTTATATGTTTCTTCATTTTTCGTTCCTTTGCGACATGAATCGAAGCAACTAATCGACAAAATTTTTTAAATAATCTATTTCAACATTTTTTCAAACCGTTTCAAGTTGAAAAGGTACAGAGTAGTAGGCTATCTTTTACACGCAATCGAAGCCACGGGCAAAAGCCTAGCGAAGTCTATTAGACAGACGAGCAGACGGACAGACATCGAAGTCTTAGTAATAGGGTCTCGTTTTTACATAAAAACATGCGTCGAACAACAATCGCCCAAAATACGCACCCGTGTGTTTCCTACTTAAATCACACCATAAATTTATTCAAATTCGGCCTTGTAGGCACGTTGTAAAATAATTATATTCCTAAAAAAGTTTTTTGTTTCGCCGCGCCATGATTCAACGTAAATGTAACTTTAATAGACGCCAAATGACATACAATATTTATCTAGATTGGAGGCCACAGAAATGAGGTATTAAACTTAATTATGGATTCGAGAATTAATGCTTCCAGCCAGTAATTATGAGGTCGCATTAACTTAATGTCTTTCAAGTACGCACACACTCGCCTTAATGGAAGAACGGTACAATCCGCCGCAGAAATACGTACGTTTATTCAACTATTTTCATTCATTCATTCCAAGCTTCGATGTGGTTTCGAAATATTATAGCTGCAAATAAACAGTTATATTATCAGTATAATGTAGCTTTTTTGTAGTTTGGTAAAATAAAAAATACATGTTTTGATTATTTTATTTTTTAGGTTGCAGATCTATCGAAGCTGTTTAAGACGGTACTAAACTGGAACGAAGCGGTTTTAACTTTGAATTAAGATTTGATTGTGAGTACTGATTCGCTATTGTAGTTGCCAAGGTTACGACATTAAATTATATAGTTTATGTGTTAATTTGTTTAAATTAACACATCAAGGTTATTTTTGATGTGTTAACAAAAAAATAATTATCGCGTATCCGATGGAAATCGATAATTTCGGGATTAAATCTATTGTATACACTTCCGAAGCAAGATTTTGAAACAAACCCCGTAAAATTAAATTTGTCCGTGACATTAAATGTCAAAACTAAGATTTATATTTTCTTTTCTTCGTTAGTCAAAACACGTACCTTAAGATATATAAAAAAGATATTAACGCAGTTAATAGTATAGATTCATGTTTCGCCATATTTTGTATGTTATATCCATTTTTAAACAGTCTGGCCGAAAAATCAAACTTAATTTTAATATTCCCTGTATAAATATTGTTAGTTCAAAGGGATAGTTATGGGCTTGCCATTTAAAATGACGTCAAAAGATTTTATCCGATTTCACGTGCACTTAACAAAGTGCAACGATCGAGAGCTTTTAATGGGATTTTATTACGTTACCGTTTCTACGTGACTGACTGTACCTTTGACGTAAAACTCCGTAAGCAAGCGGTTATATGGGACGCACACAAGTACGAACATATTATATCTTATATGTTTTTAATAATTGAATCGTACAAGATTTGCGGACTTGAGTAACGAAATTACCATAAGCTACATGTGTAATTCTTGTGTGCGTGTGTTTGTCAACATTGTTTTACAACACAACAAAGCATAGGCGGCATCGGTCGCTGGACTAATATCAGTAGAAAATGAAACCTATACAATATACATACAGCAGCAAATTTTCAGGTTTTAGTTAATAAAACAAAAAACAAAAAAACATTATTTCACTAGCGCTGGATTTTCAATAATAAAGCGACCATAAAACGACATAATTCTGTAGTACACCGTATCTTCCTTTGTTTGTCATTAATATCTAATATGACATCAGTGTCGTATGTCACGCGCGGTCGTCACCAGAAAATTGTAAGGTGCTTAGATTACACTCGTAATTATATCAACCTAGAGGACCCTGTACATCGGTAGCTTTGTAGCAGTTACTACGAAAGTAACGGTGAACGCATATCCGCAGAACCGAATGAGCCAAACACGGCGAAAGAAACGAATTTTAGAATTAAGTTTTTTTTATGATATTTAGAGAGCAAACGGGCAGACGGGTTAGCTGATGGAAAGCAACTGCCGTCGCCCATGGACACTCGAAACATTATAAGAGTCGCAAATGCGTTGTATATTTAAGAGCGTCGGTAAACTAATGGGTAAGACCTTTGGTTCTCACTCGAGAGGGTGCAGGTTCGAATCCCACTAGAGGCGTGTACCGATGTTTCCGATTTCAAGTACTTAATACGGAAGCCCATATCCGTGGGACAGCCATGCTTCGGCACGAATGGGTCAGCTCGACCGGAGTGATACCCCAGCCTCACAGAAAACTGGCGTGAAACGGCGTTGTGCTGTGTTTCGTTCAGTGAGTGAGTTTATCGGTGGTCCAACTTCCCTAATTCACCTCTCCCTATTTCCATTCCATATTCCTTCATAAGACGCCGGCAATGCACTTGCGACTCTTCGCATATCACGATTGTCTATTGTCGACGACAGTTGCTTTCCATCAGGTAACCCGTTTGCTCGCTCCCCCCTAAATATCATTTAACAAAAATAATGCTTTTTATAGCAGTTACTACTTTTAGGCTAAACATGACGAAGTTTTAAGATAATCATATTCATTCTAAGAATGAAATATCCAGATGTGTTTCATCCACTTATTTGGAATAGAAAGCCAAATTAACATATGTCCAGATTTTTAATCAAATAAATTAATAGGATACTTTTTGTTCCGAAAAAAAATATCACCATTCGCGCGCGCGATAAATGAATTTTTGCGAAACATAGTTTCAGACGTCAGCTAGAAAGTACTTAATTCCTCGTTGCGCCTTAAGTAAAGAGACCGAACTATAAAACCTCTAATTATAGGAATTAATCGGGGCTTAACGCGACTTTTTCTAGTAGTGATGCTACTATTTTTTTTTCTTGATATCGGCCGTGTCTTTTAACGTGGTCACAAGGGGGATGGATTGCCACGCTAAATTTAAAAAAAGATAAAACCTCCAGTGTACCAGGGCCCTAACATAATTATATCGGCGTTACTTAACATCCTGCCTATAATTAGCATAAAATAGCTCATTAAGACATAATGGCGGCGTTTTCCTCATTGTATGTGTGTCTGTGGTCGATTTTATCGCGAACGATTTATGTAAAGCCCTTCGATCGAGAACGCTATTGTTATGGAAATATTTAATTGTCTACAATTGTTCATAATGACTACATCTGTTTAGAACTTATAATTTATAATATACAACCTGTTATAAATTCTAACCGATTGTCCAAAAAGGAAGAGGTTTCTAGGGTCTACGTAAAATAGAAAGTATTAAATAGTTATTACTTTGTAGCTTGTTTCTAAGTTTCATGTAATTCATTCAGTCATTTTTCATGTAAATAACTACTCATTTTGCAATACAGTGATTTCACAATCAATTTAAATTGATTTTAAAGTAACTTTTTTATCAAAACTATTCGAATCATAACGAAATGTAATAAAACTAATTGTAGAGCAATTCCTTTGCAATATTGCTATTACGATCATTTTAGATCCCTTATCTATTTTAAAGCCTCGCTTAGGAACCCTAACTTTTTGTGGGGTATACCAGTTTAACTATTTAAGCGAGAAGTTATAACGGACTTTATAGATTTTTAGAGATTAATAAAAAACTTTTTACTCAAATACCCTAAACGACTCGAAAAAACAACAAAGTTATAACTATTTTATTGTAATTTTTAGAATCGTGAAAAAAATAACAAAAAAACCCATCAAACAAACTGTAATAAACAACTAATGAGGTGTGATAATGACTGTGGCTCCCTTTTGAATTACTAATCAGTTTTTGCTTAATGCTTTTTTCAAAATAACCTTTTATGGTATTCTTTTGTATAACTTGTTTTACAACATATTATACGTTTTTTCGTTACAAAAATTGTTGTAAATGTATTTAATTATGTATTTATGCTTTATAGGTGGAAAATAGAGTGTAAATTGTAAGGAATTTTTTACTATCGCACGTCAGCAATTATATATTCTTCAATACAATTTTCCAGTTTTTAATTTTTTGTTAAAAAAATATTTACTAGGTAACGCGAGCTCTGTATAATATCCTACTCCTAGTACACAATGTATACGGAAAAACTATAAAAGCTTTAGGTTTGGCCTTTAGTTTAAAAATTAAACAGTGATAATATTACAGATAATAATTAAAAATCACATTGCACTACTAACGCCATCTATGAGGAACTATGAAGATAGTTAAACTAAACGAATGGAGTATCCATAATTCCAGATGTACATATCTAGAACCATAAAATCTGTCACAGTCATGGAATACTCAGCAAAGTCCAATGTCAAAGGATTTCAAAACTTCCGCGAGCACTCATAAAGCTGAGTTTTTTTTTTGGTATATTTATTATTACTTTCTTTTACAAAAACATCTAACTCACCTTGTAACTTGCAATGCAACTTTATACTAATACCGTACCATCAGTATGATATTATTTCCAAATTTTGTTTATTTTCCTTTGCGGCTTTTCTCTATTATGTCTTCTTTTACTGTCAAAAATTAATAAAATTGTTCATTAAATCAAACTAATCAAATGAGTGGCCAACTTAATTGCATGTCTCATAAGATTCCTCCTCTCCTATTTTACCGCAGCTATTTGTTTCTGGCAACACTAATTACTTTTTTAACGAACAATGTAAATAATGACGTGTAATAATCAAGGGCCGTTGATAGGATCTAGTGTTGCCATAGCAAATGAATTAATATGCTAATGCGCCATCACACAATCACAACTTAATTCTAAATTAGCTACCAGCTTCTAGCAAAAACATTTGTTCATTACATGCAAAATATTGTTTATGAAGTTTGATTGATGAAAAATATTATTAGTCGTTAATAAATATAGATATTTTTATGATTGTATTGGTAAATTCAGTGTTTATCGCGTAAACGTATGTTTTGGCTACCTTAGCCTTAAATAAACTATTGTGTTATATTATACAAAATACTCCCGGAATAACCAACCTACAATATATGAACTTCATAAAAATAAACCACTCTTTCCTAGGAACCATCCATAAAGTACGTCTCACCTAAAGGGGGCATATAAAGTGTGACATAGTGTGACAGGGGGAGGGGGTCCTAGGTTTTGTGACATAACAATGGGGAAGGGGGGGGGGTGTCTCAGAAACGTGACAACCTGGGCCAGGGAGGGAGTGATCTAAAAATCAAGAAATTTGTGTGACGTACTTAATGGATTACACTATGATAAAATTGGCGAAGATGTATAACAGGCAGGGAGGGACTTATTACTTTTACCCCAAGAAAATGTACGGTTCCTGAAGGATTTCGTGCTGTGTAACGGATCGAGACCCTACTCCACAACCGTTAAAGTCTCAAAAAGGTTGCAAATTGTTCATACAACTAGAAGGTGTCAAGAAAAACTTTAAGTATTTCTCTCACACCATACGAAAGCGCGGCAAAAAATCAAAGATGGCGCCTTCACCTCAGCGCACTGTAGAAGGCGTAATTATTCCAAGAAGTTATCTATGCGATAATTGTAGGAAACCGTCGTATAATTACAATTCATTAGAATTAAATCTAGATAAGTCTTTGTAATAAGATAGAGCTACTGAGGTTTATTCGTTTAATTTACTTATACGCAATTAAAATGTATTAAAAATACTATTTGGTAATATTATGAGTCTATATTATTATACTATAATGATACGGGAAGCGAAGGCTAGTCACATTTTATAGACAATTTTTAAATTAGTTAATTTTACGAGTTAAATGTCCAAAAATAACGACTGGAGGTACTGCAGAGCGTGCTAAACAATTATACATATATATCCTCGAAAAACATAACTCTCCTAACGCAGTCGGGTAAATAATTATAATAATTATGAGCCCCTAAAATAAAAAAAAAGTCTTCAGTTTTTAACAGTGGAAAATATTATACTCCTTTTAGTTTTATTAACGATTTTATTTTATTATTTGAAACTTTCGTTAAAAGTAAGTAATCGATCAGTAGACGATGTTATTCAAGTTGTATAATACACCGATTATACAGTAGTAATGAATGTTATCAGTAAGCTGATTTTCTATTGCTTGAGATATCAGAGTGGAGCGTGGGTGCTGACAAATGCTGGTGTGGCTGCAGAGATAAGAATGGCTAGAGGTGTCATGAAAGGTATTTAAGGTTAAAGATTTATACACAATGTAATTAAGCCATCAATGTATAATAGGGGAAATTGAAAGAGACAGTCGACGGTTCTACGTCATTTGGTCGGAATACGTCAATTGCATGTAAACCGCGATCTGTCAGCTGAGTTTGATATAACCCGACAAAATTACTTAGATCCGCAATCTGTATCTGTTTCAACTTCTTTGATTGCACGTCTACGAACACTAATAACTAAGAAATGGTTACTCCTATACTGTTATCATTTAAATTTGGTTACCCTATACCACATTTTTGACAAGCGTCGTTGAGTCACTCGTCCTTGGTTTCAATTATTCGTAGATATATGTAAATCAATAAAAATATATATCAATTGCAAAATTTCTAAGTCTCACGTAGATGTTACGAACCGATTTGGCTTATTTTCGTATTGACATATTTTCGGAAGTTCGCTTGTAATTATAATATTCAGTATCATTAGTTTTGACTAAGTCTACTAGTTGTCAGTGAATATTTGTATTAAATAACTCCATAATATTATTTTACGTTTTTTTCTGTTATTAAGGTTGAAGAAATACGCTATATTTTATTAAAGATTTGCAGGTCATACTAGTGCGGAAGTTCTGCTGATGGCAGCTCATTCTAGAATTATATTCGATTACATATTTCCTGCAACAGCTCTTGTCGTATCTAAGCCTACTCTATGGCACGTAATTATGTGACAATGAGTGTAATTGCTGGCGCGATCCTACCACACTAATCAGCCGCCCGTCAGCAGACCAACATGAAGTTACTTTATTATTCTTATATCTGTATGCTTAGCTCTAGTTTGCATTAACCTTCATGACAATACACACGCATACATCAATATATTGTTGTTATTATGGAGGGTATAAAGCGTTAAAGGTAAAATTGTTAAAGGACCTGTTTCAACGCTTACTGTTAAAGTTTATGTTCGGGGATTCACAACTTTTTTGACAGATTCTCCATACAACATCTGTCAAATAAAGTTGTATCTCTCAAATAAATAGACTATCTGTAAGCGGTGAAACGGGCCCTATGACTTTGGAGTCAAAATGTCCCAAGGTAGTTTTGTTGTTCAGAATAGGGGCCGGCGACGCACATGCGACTCTTCAGATGTTACGAGTGTCCATGGGCGACGACAGTTGCTTTCCATCAGGTAACCTGTATACTCGCTTTCCCCCTAAATATCATTAAATATATATATATATATAACGTAGCGTCGATTTGTTGTGGTAATTTTGCCGAACCACTGCAAACTACATACGGAAATATTAATCACTCAACAATACAACAACACTTACCTGTTGATGCTGTTCAGGGCTGCCGCTCCAACGTTTTCCCTCTCGTTCCTTTCCCGGGATCCTTGGACGAATCTCTCGAAATTCTCTCTCTCCTTGTAATGTCTATCCGGTCTGGGAGACGACGAGCGTCTTCCCTGCATTTGCTGCGGCATGTTGTTCTGTTGGACCGTCTGCAGCAGGTTATGGTTCGCTGGTTGCTGCTGCTGCAACGCCTGCAACAGCTCCTGCGCGTTCGTCCCGTTCGAGAGGAAGTTCGGTAGTCCGGGGTTCAGTAACGCGTTCGACAGCGTCGGATTTAGCATGTTCGGCCTTATGTTCTGCTGCTGGTTGGAGTTTATGAGCTGGTGGGGTTGCGCCATCGCTTGGAGGTTCGCGAGCGAGGTGGATACCACTTGACCGTTGTTGAGAGCCAGGTTGACCATCTGGTCATTGGAGTTCACGTGGTTTACCGGTATCGTTAGGATCGTCTGTGTCGCTATCCCTGTCGACAAAATATAGGATTAAAATCTTTACATATAATTATATTTCATCGCTTCATTATTCGATATAATATTTAACTAAGGTACTCCCTAATAGTCACTTAGTAACGTTCGCAATTTTTAAAGTCAATATGCGGGTAGACACAAAAAAAATCTTTGAATGAAGCGACTCATATAATAATGATCGAACTTCACTTCAGAAGTTCCTTTGATCATTTATAAAACAATGAAGTTAGCGTGTATGTACAATTAATTTTACAAAATAATGTACTAGTTACTTTGCGAGATTCTTCGTGAGTATATAAGTTATAAATGTATATAAGAATTCACACCCAATATTACACCTGATATTGATTTAGGCATTTATTATGCATTAGCCTAATCTAAGCGCTCGCGATTATTAACCCTCTATCAAAAAAATTGACATTTATAAAACGTGATTATGCGCGCGTGTTATGAACAAAGTGACAACATAAATTTCTGTTGTCAATCGCGGTTTGTATAGAAGTGTCATTTTTTTGACACGGGGAAAATGACCGCTACCACCGAGATTGAGCGAACGCATAATATCCCACCCAAAACTGCGAAATCGCATCGTGATGTCATTATTATTATGAGTTTTGCCGAAAATATTTGCGATGTTTTGTGTGGGAGTCCTCATCCGACAAAATAATAAAAGTAGCTTCTCTGTCATGTAGGCATGTTCCTTGAAAATATCCAAACATTATCCTAATAACTTCAGCTCCTCAATACTTCATTAAAATATTTTGTCCTTAGTGTATAATATTGTGGTGAAATGCACCCGAGAGTCCCGTAATATTGGCTGAAAGGAATTCTTTACTGCCCATAAGCAACTCGCTGAAAGGCCACAAGAGTTTATTACATAAATATCTTATACAGATTAGAATATTAACGAGGAAAATGGTATTATGATAGCAACTAACAGTGTATTTAGCTATGAGTTAGTGGCGTTGCTTTTATGGCTTTTCTAAGGGTTTCAACCAACAGGCGAGTAGGTTCAACCATGGACAAATCATGTTTTTTATTATTATTATTAAATGGACTTTTTCTACAAGTGAATATTATGATTTTGTGTTCGATTTCGACGCCATCTATGTGTAATGAAACGTAACAATCTTCTTAATCCAAAATTATTTTCCTAGCTATATGATTAGTCCAGTAGTATTTAAGTTTATATAGAATTTGGTAAAAAGACGGTTTTGACTATAGAAAGTTTACCTACATTGTCAGACGAGAATTTTATGCAGTTATATTACAGCTTAAAGTGATGAAAATTGTTAGGATAGCTTAGGTTAGTGTGAGTGGTAGTTAACTTACCTTGCGATGTTGGTATGAGAAGCTGGGCGCCCTGGATGCCCTGCACCAGCTGCCCCGAAGCCAGTATAAGCTGTGGCATCGGCGACGGCATGGCGGGCGGCAACATGTTGTTGTTGACGGGGTTCGGTGAACCCATGCCTGAAAAACCCACGGTGGTAAGATGGGTGTCTTTGGTTTATATATTATTGTGGTTGAAAGGATTTGGTGAACCCATACCTGGAAAAACCATTGTGGTAGGATGGGTGTCGTTGGATTAATCATTGTTCCTTATCGTTAAATCATAAAACTCTTAGGTTTAGATGTTTTTTTTTCGGGTTTAAAAGATGTCCGTTTTATAAGACTATTGAAACCAGTTTTCTATTTATTTAAAAACTAAATTTATGTAACAGTGTCTGAGCTCTGACAACATGTAGGCTACGATGCAAGGTTTTGGATTTCCTTTTAACTATTAAAATATTATTTTGGAACTCTAAAATATGTCTATAACTGTAGGTGTTTTCATTCAGTTGTCTGCGCTACGCCGTACCGAGTTTTTTGTGATAAATTTAGACTGTTTGGAAGATTTTTTTCTTTTTTACTCTTATAAAATAAGATTAACTCGGAAAAATTGTTTTCTTTTGCTTTTATACTTGAAATAAGTTAATTTACAGACTGATAAATAACTTAAAGTGAAAAAAATTTGCTTTGCGAGAATATAGTTCAGTACCGAATAACTAATCAATAATAATAGATATATTCCCAAGATATAAGAATTAGACATGGACAACAATTGAGCTTTCTTCCCATGATTATAATAATCATAAACATTTATAATTTACGTACAAACGAGGTTTCAACGCAACCAAGACAAATTCACAAACAAAATACCGTTAAACGCCAAAACTTCAAAAGCACCGCCCGCTATCGTCGTATTTGCTATGCGCGCGTTTAGAAATTACAACTTTACACCCAGACAATACGACTCAATTTCCTCTAACATCTCAGCCGCAGAAACGTGTAATCGCTCCTTAATTCACCAAAAAAATTAAACACAAGCCCATTACAGTCCGCATTAGCATATCCATTTATACCATGACATTTCAGATTTTGAAACAAATGTTCTTGCATTAATTCCCAACAAAAATGTATAATTAGTACCAGACAATAAAAGTATAATGATACTTTCGTGGTATAATTATTATCATAATAGGGTTTTTTTAATGGGCGGGCATAATCTTGGTTTCTTTAATCGATTGGTTTCGGTAATCACCTAATTATGGTTTGGGTTAAATCATGGTTAAATGCACGATCCGTGTTACCTAGATAATTAGCCGACTAAAGGTTTTGATTAAAACGATTAACGTTCGGAGATTAACTTGTGAGAATCCATCGAAACGTCTGGACCTTCGCTCTGATAAAATTTACTTTTTTTTAGTAACGAATGCCAAACGTTTAATTTTACTTTCACTTTAACATATCTCATCTTAAAGTGAAAAAATGTAACGTTAAAGACACTATATACTTAAAGGAATGCATTTAAATAAAAAATGATGAGTAAAATTTACCGCTTTTTCCTAACATCACACTAATAATATAAATGTAAAATTTTAGATGTTTGTCCGTCAGTTACGCATGAAATTTCATATGTTTATATAGTTAGATAAATTAGGATATCTTTCCGTAGCCCTCGTGGGATTTCATAATTCTACCCAGGAAAAGCTACGGGTACACGCTAGTTAAAAATAAGGCACTCTTGCTCAAGATTGTATGCTATAGCTGGCAAGCTATCATTAAATTATAATCAATTTAGCAACTAATCATGCTTGCGGCTAATACACTCCGGCTAATAAGGTGTTAGCTCATTTGACAGGAATTTCCTCAGAGCTGATCAGGTGGCATGCTGGGAGATTATTTTAGGTTTGTACTCGTATATTATTAAATGATATTACACAGTAAGTAATCGGAAAAAGAGCAAAAATGGCTTTACAGGACGCGAAATACCGCAAAAAATTTTGTTTGAAACTCAGTATTTTAGACAAAAATAAATGTCGGATGGACGCTGGATTATTTGCTATTATTTAAAAAAATCTCAAGCGATTCTAGCCCGGTAGGACATGGTTTAGTTTAGATTCGACTACTCTTTAAAGGTAAAAGGTGGCTGCATGTAATTGTCCTCGCAAAATGCGGAAGCTTGGAAGCTAAATGGATTGCTAACCTAGCTCGCATAATCTTAGGTGGAGTGGATATTTCTTGACCATATTTTTAGTCACGGACATAAGACATTAGAGGTGGCAGCTAAATGGTACATTTACTGATACATCACTTTGTCATAAATAGATTTGTTTCATCCAGCCACACATTATCCGAATTGACGACCATAAAAATTCGGATGTCTTTTAGATGCCATAAAAAACCTACCAAAATCCCCGCATAGTATGTGGGGACCAGAAACAAAAATATAGAATGCGTTCCGACGGGGCGTCCGAATTATTCTGAGCAGAAATTCGGATAATGCGTGGCCCGGATTACCCCGGTCCCGGTTCTTACCTGGTGCGCTAACGCTCAGATTGAGCGGGGAGTTAATGACCGGGTTGTTAGGCATGGACGTCAGGCCCTGAAGGTTGGCGGCGAGCTGGGACATCTGCTGCGACATCTGCTGTTGGGACATCGGCATGTTCTGCATGTTAGCCAGGTTCTGCAAGTTTTGGAACATCGACGCCACTGGAACAGAAGGAGAAGTTGAGGTATTGTACAGAGGAGCCCTACTCTCAAACGCCACATTCAAATCTTCGGGCTCGACTGAATGCGCACTGCTTTTTTTGCGCAACAAAGTTGTAGGCACCAACTAGTTTCATATATTTTGTTAGAGCAGGACGTGATATTCCAAATCATGCATTTGAGTCTCAAAATGGTGTTGGAATGCTGCCCCAGGATAGAAAAACACTTGGATGTTGATATTTTTTCTCTCTCATTTTTGTTTAGCTCAGAAATAAAAGATTCATTTCACAAGACAATAGAGACAATATTAGCAAAGGTATAGTGGTTAAATGTGGTGGTTGTGATGATAACCGTTATAAACATTATCATTAGGATTTTTTCCTAATCGTAGATAAAAACGACCTGAAGTAGAAGACCAAGCATAAATGATGAGAATCCTTGTAATTTTCAGGGCGATGGCAATTGTTTCTTAAGACTTCGGATTCAAGTTTTAGTGATAATCTCATTAGACCCTCCGATGCGTTAAGCGGGCGGAACATCGTGCATGTTTTTTGTATGATATCTAGAGGGCAAGCGAGCAGACGGGTTATGATGGAAAGCAACTGCCGTAGCCCATGGACACTCGTGACATTCGAAGAGTCACAATTGGTTGCCGGCCTTTATGAGGGAATAGGGAATGGGAAATAGGTTTAGGAAAGTTGGGCCACAGGTAAACTCACTCACTGAACGAAACACAGCACAACGCCGTTTCACGCCAGTTTCCTGTGTGGCCGTGGTATCACTCCGATCGAGCCAATTCGTTCGTGCCGAAGCATGGCTCTCCCGCGGCAATTGTATTGCAAATGTACTTTCACGTTCATCCGTGTGACGGGCGACCGGCGTCATTCAGTGTTGCTCTAAAAAAACATGATACAAGCCAGGTGACGTGTTTACCCCGCGACGGTTCACCCGCTCAACGCAGCGCAGGACCTTATCGGTTAATCAGTGCTATTTTAATAATAATAATAATAAAACATTTATTTGACATACTTTACACCACACCACAAGTACACGAATACAATATACAAAAGAAAGAACATTATAGCAAAAGTAAATAAAAGAGCAAAACATGAAACGAGTAGACGGGCTACCTGATGAAAAGCAACTGCCGTCGCCCATGGACACTCGTAACATCCGAAGAGTTGAAGAAGAGCCGGCCATTATGAGGGAATAGGGATAGGGGGGATTAGGGAATTTGGGCCACCGGTAAACTCACTCACTGTACCAAACACAGCACAGTGCCGTTTCACGCCAGTTTTATGTGAGGCCGTGGTATCACTCCGGTCGAGCCAGCCCTACCCTGCCTTACAAAATCATTACATTACTAGACGACTTGTAACAAGTTACTCGGTTACATGAATATAATATATTTATATATCTCTACACTATCTCTATATTATATAAAATAACTCGGGTTTTTTCTTCCTGACGATATATCTTCAGAACTCACGGCTTGCGTCCGTTGGAAAGGTCTCGGGCTCCGTGAGGGTTCACAACAGAAAATTCAGAAAAAACAAGATAAATAATGATTCTCATCATTTACCAAGCGGATGGAGTCGCGGGCAACCGCTAGTATTCCATAAAATAAAATACCAAAATGAAGTTAAATGGTGGGCAAAACTTTTGTATTGTATTGTTAAAGCTGGTACGGCGTAGAGGCGGTCTACGCGCGGCTCTCTACGGCGTAGTCGTAGACCCGTCGTCTACGAAGCTACGCGGGATTGAAAATCTGGTTATTTTGTTTATACTAGCTGTGCCCCGCGGTGCTACCCGCGTAAGTAGCCTATGTGTCAATCCAGAACACCAGCTAGCTCTATGCCAAAGATCGAAATCAGTTCAGCCGTTTAAGCGTGAAAAGGTAACAAACTCACAAACTTTCGTATTTATAATATTATTAGTATGAATTATCATAGTGTGATGATTATGTGGATCTTTTATGACAATAGATATAAATAATATAAATATAACACTGCGTTACAGGATAATTACCTTTAATTTGAGATATCCAATTAGAATTGTATATTATTATCTAAAAAGACCTGTATCTTTTTAGATAATAATATACAAGCGTAATATAAATTACGGATTATAATATTTTGCTTATAAAACGTTGTACACAGTTTTGCGTAAGCGTGTCCGTCTGTTTTTTATCCCGGAAAATGCACGGTTCCCGTGCGATGAACAACTCAGCGCGAGGTGATGCCGAGCGACAACTGCTGTATAGACATGCGCTGTCTCGCGTCAATCATCTATCAGGAAGCGACTTCTGCGCGTCCGGCGACCGCCGACCACGTGGGGACGGCGGGGACTTGCCAGGTGCCAAGTACCACCATCATCAGCAGTCCGACACCGCTAGATATAGCGTGGTACATCTTTTATGAGAATCAGGCGGTAAGCGACCAGCCGGGTCACCTGATGGAAAGCGACTGCCGTTTCCCATGGACACTCGTGACAGCAGAAGCGTTGCAAGTGTGATGCCGGGCTTTTTGCTGAAGTAGGCTAGGGGAATAGGAAACGAGGAGAAGTAGGGTCTCCGGTTAACTCACTTACTGGACGAAACTCATCGGCACACAGTTTCACGCCAGTTTTCTATGACTTTTTTTTAACACAAAAACCACTGTGTTCCATTCATCACATCGCCCTTTATTTAACCTTAGCTCTGTCGGTGTTCCTTAAGGATGCAACTTAGGGACCATCCATAAAGTACGTCACACGTAAAGGGAGGGAGGGGGTAGACGAAGTGTGACACGTTTTGTGACATTACATTACAAATTTTATAAATTTAGTGTCATTATTTGAAATATTGGGTCGGATTCATTTTAGATGTAAAATTGCAAAGTGACATCACAATAGGGAGGAGGTAGTGCCTGAAATATGACTACCTGTGACGAGGGGGGGGGTTTAAAAATAGTGAAATTTGTGTGACGTACTTTGTGGAATGTCCCTTAACTCAAATGGATTAAGCATAATATAGTACGTTCTGGGCACTTATGGGTACTAATTCTACAAGTAACACAACAGCCAAAATTGATAAGGTCTGGACTGTGGACTTCTGTGAGTTTCTTTTACATTCGGTGGGCTTAGCAGGGATAAGTGTTACTTTTTCGTAATGCTGTCATCCCTTTATTGAGGAAATCTTAGTAATAACGTGTTAGGGTTCCGTACCCAAAGGGTAAAAACGGGACCCTATTACAAAGACTTCGATGTCTGTCCGTCTGTTTGTCTGTCTGTCTCCAGGCTGTATCTCAAGAACGGTAATAGCTAGAGAGTTCAAATTTTTTGCAGAAAATGAATTTTTGTTACCGCTATAACAACAAGCACTAAAAATAAATATAATAAAGTAGACGCGCTTGTCATCAGCGGCGTGGCGGAGTGGCTGCTTAAGTTCGAAGAGGCCATGGTTCGATTCAAAACTTTTTCATACATTTTAAAATTTCAAAAATGCTTTTTTCCAACTTTTTGCTCTATAGCGGTACGGAAACCCATCGTGTGCGAGTCCAACTCGCACTTGGCCGGTTTTTTTATCGTTCAATGCGAAAAACTATTCGATAGCTAATATTCCGTAGAGCAAGTTGTCGAGTACTGTAGACTGTAGTTATTTCTAGAAACGTGCGCGTGTCTCAGAAATTAATTCTACTCATTATCGGCAACTTCAGTGCATTCCACAATAAGCATAGTTTAATTTTGGAGATGTTTTGTGTTTCCGATCGGATGGCAATAAATTGTGGTGTGAGTGGCCTGCGCCGGCGCACAACAAAACCGCTCCCAGAATAGACGCGGGGAACGCCCGCCACCCCCCTGCCTCACTCCGCACCCCTCGCACTATTTATTTGGGTTGAGATTTCCCTTTGTGCTCGGTGTTTTTGTTTTCATTAAAGTTACGTTTTCATGAAAACAAAAACAGTTTAATTTATTTGACGTTTATGTGCTTTTTGGTCTTATTTTTAACACAAAGGATGCGATCGGGTACGGTAGATCAGTGAGTAACAGGTTTTTTTATAAGATGAAATTTTATAAAACCTCAGCAGGAGCAAGACCCCAGAGAAATATAAGATCAGTACATACGCATATCTTTTCAGCCCGGCCAGACGTTAAGAGAATTTCTAATCAGAAAAATTTGGACGCCGGTACGTATCTGCAGGACCTCACCGTGCTGTCTGCTCATATGCTTTGTTGCACACCTCGCAATCCACATACCATCACAAATCTTCTGAGAGGCGTCCGAATTTTCCTGATCAGAAATTCTCATAATGTGCGGCCGGGCTACGTCTACATCCTAGCACGAATCATAGTCTACATCGCGCTATCGCTTGATAGTATGCGACCTGTGTAGCTGTTTGACTTTTAAAAAATACGTTTTTTTAATCTTATGCTCTCTACTGGTTTGGTACCCTTCGTGCACGATTCCAACTAGCACTTGGCCTGTATTTATTGAAGGAATAGTATACAACTAAAGTTATATTTTGAATCGGAGTGTACGAAAATTGTGATAGTGACTGATTTTGACCGGGGCCACGGGGCCCAGCATCGCCTTGCGAGCGAGTGTGGCACTGCCAAGTGTCTGTCACATACCAGGCCGAAGGTTAGTCACTCATCTGATCGTTATTGTATCGAATATTATAATAAACATACAGATGTTTGGGAGGATGGGCACCGCGATGTCATGAAAGTCGCTACGTCATCATTTCATTGTTTACAAACAAACGACGTACCTCTTTGTTAGAGTCCTACGTGAGCACTGCACTATATCCGTTTCGTACTTCGGCTTCGCTGTTCCTGCTTTCTTCTGTCCTATGCTCGTTCAGTGAACACTACAGTATAACTCCAATATTCTGATCGATTGTCCAATATGTTAAGGTCGGAGTGTACGCGATGGGGGCGCGCGTCGTACTGTGTCTGTGTCGGGAAAGCCAGCGCTGGACCGCGGCCACCTGGCATGATGCCAACTACGTATACAGGTGAACGATGCACTTGTTGCCCGCTCTACTCTGTCACGGACTCTTTGATCCAGGTGTAAATAACAGAGTACTGTAAGTTAATCATTTAATATGTCTATTACGTTAAGGTTTTAATTCTATACATATTTATATGGAATGGTTTGTATCGAAAATAATTTTTTTATTAAATATGAATAAATGATTTAAAAGCATCACTAGCAGTATTTACGGACCGATCCGACCTGCAAACGGGCGACAGGTTCCATCAGGTAACCCGCTTGATCGTTGTCCCTTTATTTTATAACATAAAAGAACGAAAACAGCCAGTGTGCGAGAATACTACTCATCTGAAAAATGTAAAAAATAGATAAGATTCAAGTTACTTAGCGATAAGTACGTAAAATTGGTCAGTGCCAACAACCGGTGAGTTAACCTGCCGGACGCACGCGCGGTGGATCACGTCGGGCCACATGACAGACAGACAAAGAACCACATTCGTACACAGCTATTGACAAAATCCCTGTTTACGACGCACAGACAGACAGACGGACTGAGGAAAACAACAGGAATTACGCGCCACTACGTACGCATGTTACCAATAGTAAATAGTTTTTAATTTTAGCACTAATAGTACTCGAACACGTGCTACACGTTTTGATTTCGTATTTGAAAATATTTCATTGTATAAGGCGCTCGTATACGGCCGATTGTAGCGATCGGACTGAACGCAGACCGACCTAATCGAATTCAAGCATACGAGTACACTTCGATCAAATATTAATAAGATGCACAGACTGGCACAGATCCCTTCAAAAATGAATAAAATAATGACACCGAGACTATCTGACACAAAACAACTTAAATCAAAATCAAGTGTATTGGAAAATAAAACTTAACTTAATTAGTTAAAGCTCACAATCGTACAAAAATTAAAATAGCGGTCTCGGAGCGACTAGGAGCAGAATAGTGCTTGCGCGGTTTTGCCGGTGCCACTTTTTAGACGGCAACTGCTAACTAATCTTTATAATATTTGGTCGAAGTGCATATGGGACTCAAGAATCAACCAAACAGGCCATTTTAGTTCAATAGTAATATTAAGAGTAGATCACCAACGCGTAGCAACAAGTTGGACGCCGGACGGACGATATGCAATACCATGTCAACCCACAGGTCAGACATTTTGTGAAAAACGATGCTGAAGTTAGATAATCTATATCAGATCAAGGGCCCTCACATTTTTTTAAATGATATTTTGTTAAACAAAATATTTTATGGCACCTAACACTTTTTTGAAAAACGTTTTTTATCAAGAGGAGATTCCAGCTAGGTACATAAGTCGGTTTTCGATTTTTTGTGGGTTAACATATTGCTTATTAGCGTCCACACACACACACACACACCCCACCAAGTAATAACGGTCGTGATGTGTAAAATAATAAAGGTTACATACGACACATCGTATCGTCCTGTGCGACGCGGGTTAAAATACCGTTTAGTAGATAAGATTAGCTTATGAAGGTTTCTGGGTTGAGCTGAAAATACACCGAGCTCATCTCACTTTATATTAATTGCTAATTGCTATTTGATAAGTTGGTCAATTGTTAGCATAGCTTAAAACATCTTTTATTTAAGTTTTCTTCTTGTCTATATAAAAGAAAAGTTTTATCACTCGTTCCTTGAATTGACCTTGTTTTTTTCTGCAGATCATCGATAGACGTCATTATAAAGGTGATTGAAGGTATGTGGTGCGTTTTCAAAATTCGTAGTTCGTAGTATTCTAATAATATAGAGCTCAGATTATACTGACGCAATATCTATACTACAGAGAGAGAACACTGCGCATATCTATACATGAAGGAGAAGTCATGATAATTAAGTCTGTCTATTGAGTAATGAGTTTGTACAGATAATGACAATCGCAAAACACGCTTCTTACTTATTTACTACTATTATAAAGGCGAAAGTTTGTATGGATGTATGGATGTTTGTTACTCTTTCACGTAAAAACTACTGAATGGATTTGAATGAAACTTTACCACAATA